>OMLP01041986.1:0-20159 GCA_900302685.1 Spondyliosoma cantharus | reverse complement strand
AGCTACTCAAATCCACCCCCTCGTCGGAGTTTTGGATAGGCTTTACACAGAAATTATTTAAATTCATTTGCATCTGTATGGCTACCTGAAAAGAGAAGATAATAACAAAATAACAGGTCTCACATAGAAATACTTAATTTTTTTTTAAACTCTTAGCATTTCGAGCATTATTAAGACAAGTTTTTGACAAGCATGTCATGGCTGGTGCCAACGAATTCCTTAGATTTTCTAATTTCATTATATAACAATATCCTCATGCTGGCTTTAAAATTGAGCCCTCTACAGCCTCTGAAAGACAAAGTGCCAGATGGCGAAGAGGCAGGCGATCTCAATTCGAATTAATTCAGTTTGAATCACCAATTCATATACACTGCAGCTGCAGAAATACACTGACAGGTGTGTAAATCACAGACTGTATGGTGTCAATAGTCACCCCGATGTCTGACATACCTTGAAATGTAAGACGTTTTTCCCCTAAACCTGCTGCAGCAAGTCTGTCTTTGGCGTTTCAGTTGGGGACTAAGTCCGCATTTTTGTCAACAACACAGCAGAATGAATGTGTGTAGGAATAAAGTTGGGCGGGCCCAGCAACGGGTCGCCGTCTTGCTGTCCTTGTCCCTCCCATGTATGGCCCACACAGTCTTGACACCTTGGCTAGGATCAAGTGAAGAGGACATGCTCAATGTTAGAAAATAGTATAAAGAGATTGCAGGGGAAATATGTTGGCTCAGGTGGTAGACCGGGTTGGTCAATGTTCGGAGGGTCGGTAGTTCGATCCCCGCCCTTGCCACTTGTGTCATGGTCGTTGTGTCCTTGGGCAAGACACTTCATCCACCTTGCCTCATGTGATTGTGTATGACTGCTGTATGTTTGAGGTGGTGGTCGGAGGAACCATAGTCGCTGAATGGCAGCCACGCTACCGTCAGTCTGCCCCAGGGCAGCTGTGGCTACTATTGTAGTTTACCACCACCGGTATGACTGTGTCTGAATGAATGGAACCTGGAATTCTGTCAGGCGCTTTGGGTGTCTTGAAAAGCACCATACAAATCCAATCCATTAATGTTAGCATCGCACACTATAGCAATGTGATCTGTTAAAGCTAATGCACAGCGCCACTGAATAAATCACTCATCACTGGCGGTCGT
This sequence comes from Spondyliosoma cantharus, assembly GCA_900302685.1. Taxonomy (NCBI): domain Eukaryota; kingdom Metazoa; phylum Chordata; class Actinopteri; order Spariformes; family Sparidae; genus Spondyliosoma; species Spondyliosoma cantharus. Next base: position 19,014 of record OMLP01041986.1, on the reverse strand, counting down.
AGTTTTGTCCACAGATGGGATTTAGAATCAAAAACTGTTCCCTGTAGAAACCCACCGTCCACTGGGTGTCTGGGTCCTCGGTGCTGTACAGAAAATAACAAAGCAGTGAAAATCATATGGGTGCCAAGTTCAATTATTATTAAGCTCAACAACTGCCATTTCTAGCTATACCTGTTACAGGCCTAAACAGAAGAAACTCACAATTTTCACGCTGGTCAGCCACTGGCCTCCCCGTCGAGGCCATTAGGCTAACTGGAGCTGGTTTGCACCGTTACAAGGAGGAAGGCTTGGGATCAGGAATCATTTGCTTTTGTCTGGCTCTAGGGTTTGACCAATCATGCTATTGACTGAGGTTAGGACCTCCTACCTCATTAACATATGGACACAGAAATACAGAAATAAATAAATGTAGGTGAATAGAAATGTAGAAATAAATATAAAGCATTTATTTATTCTGTTATTCATTCTTTCATTTATTTATTTCAGCATGTATTTATGTATTTATTTATGCATTTATTTATTTATTCCTGTATTTATTTATTTATTTCAGCATTTATTTCAGCATTTATTGATTTATTTATTTATACTCAAGTCATGTTTAGTCCTCCATACTCCCAGATATTGAGTTTATTGTGACTTTGCAGCACTAACAGTCACAGTAGTCATTTCTTGGTTTTGTCACATTTTTAGATGTGTAGCCTGTATTTCTAGTTTGCACTTGCCCTCCAATAAATAGCCTAATAATAATCCAGTGTTCTATTGCTTTTTAAGGACTGCAGCTGAATTGCATGTCTTCCAAACCTCAGTATTATGATAATGTGAATAAACTCATGTTGAACATAATTTGTTGACACAAAAGAAATGGCAATTGCATATCACTCACAGCTGCACAGCTTACACAGCTAAGTAGTTAGCTTTCTGTAAGTACTTTGTACTTCATTAATTCATCTACATATTGTGAAAAAAAAAAAAAATTGCCACTAGCGCATGTACTGCCCTTTTCTGACTTTGAGCCCCTGCCCCTCTATAATCATATGCACGTCCCTGCTTACATGTTCTTGTACCATGCGTGAGAGGGTTAGGGGTTAGGGTTAGGCTCTGGTACTCTGGTCCTCTGGTTCTTAGAAATCTCAAAGGTGGGGTAACATTACCTGTGTTTTGGGCCATGGTGATGCCAGTTCATTGCAAAAGACTGACTGGCAGTTCGCAACCAGAGTAGATCGTGCAAGGACTATACCTCCGTCCGAGACCATTATTGATCATGTTATAAGTTAATAAGTTTCATGTTATTGATCAGTTACTGACAATACTGATCAGTTTTTATTTTTTCTGGTGTGGCAGCAATACGCTTCGTTACTCATGCAATGTATCCCGGAGTAGAGACTATGATTTCCGCGATCGCGGAATTGGCCGATAAAAACGGAATCTATTTTCAATGCGGAATATCGCGGAATTTGACATAATTTCACTGACATGGTGTTTTCGTGTGGAAGAGGAACATGTCTGGTGAAAACTGCACAGAGGGAAGCACATCTGGGTGGCACAACAAGCCCCCTCCACAGACTGAGCTCCCCCCCCTTCAAAACAATGCAAGCATGGCAAAGCGGCTGCTCACGGCTGCCCACGGCTCCGTCTTCGTCGAAAAAGCTGAGAAACTCGACATTAAGCCCTCAGTGCAGAGCCGAGCAGTTCCCGAACGAATTGTATGTGTCAGGTGAACTGTTGTTTTGTAAAGAAGCAGACCTGAGAAATCATAATTAAAGGTGTGATGCGGGAGAGTTAGCCACCTGTCCGATTAATATTATCGGCGCATATCACCAGAGTGACTGCTAACTGCTGCCAACAGTAGCTGCTGTTAGCTAGTTAGCCCCGTTAGCTGCAACCCTCTTAGCTGACTGCCTGGGCTGGGAGCTCAGAGGACAGGGGGAGGGTTGTGTTTTCACTGCTAGCTGGTTAGTATGCTAACTTGACATAACGTCACAAGCATAATTTCTCATTTTGTTGGTTATCTTTGCCATTTTTTAAATATTTACAACTTATATTTTCAGAACAATTTTGGCATGCAAACATTTACTGGATCTGCCTGAGCGCTGCCCATGTTTTTATTCAATGAAACCCATAAAAACAGTTTAAGCACTTTAATGTACTGTACGGTACAGTATTGAGGAAATGTGTTTGTCACCTCTATAAATTTAAGGTAATTTCTATTTACTTTGTGTACATTTTAGTCATTTACATTAAAAACACACTGTTTTTGGTAGTAAAATAAGAGTAAAAGGTAAAAAAAAAAAAGGATTCCCAAAAATTAAAAACGGAATTTGGGAAAAAAAAATCACATCGATTTTATAGGGCCCTACCAGAGCGAGGAAATTCAGCTGTATGACAAGGTAGTGAGGGTGGTTATGCAAGAGCCCATGAATGACTAAAAAAAGAAAGATCAGTGTAAGTAATGTCTACCTTCCTGAATAGAAGGGTGAACTTAAAAATAAGATTTTCATCAACTATTTACCAGCAAATTATTTATATGAAGCTATATGCCTGTTTTTGCAGTGGAGACCAATACTTGTGGATGTTCCTGCAAAGGATTAGAACAGAAGTAATAACCAATTCTTACGTTTGACAGACTTGGGAACATATTTTTGCAGTGGTTTCACACATACTGGCCTGGACACTTAATTCAGCCTCCCGAAGTCCCTTTAAGCTTAGTTCAATAGGCGTCAGAAAAATCTAAATTGTGTCGTTTATAAGCCTACACTTGAAACATCCTGGCAATGAAACCCAGTGGACGAGACTTACTAGAACAACAAACATTTTCCCTCTAAATTGCTCAAAATATTGTGTGAAGATAACAAAAGACCAAATCAGGGCAATTTGTCTTTAACATCTTTATTCATCTTTTTTCATTATTTTTATTTGTATTGAAATTCATACTCTGTGTCTTCTGGACCTCTTCTTTTTTTTTCTTTTTTTTTTACGGCTTCTGTCGTCTAACTCATCTAAACAAAATCACCAAAAATGATTTCATGTTGTACAATCCACCTGGCGGACATTCCTATTGGCTTCACCAGGGTGCCAAACGACATCTGTGGTCCAACACTGTGCGAGGAAGTTCCATTTTAACCCGGCTTCTACTGCACGCTTTAAGAACACACTTGAGTACTTGTTAGGCTGAAATTTGGAAAAGCTGCATGGATTTAAAATTAGTGCTTTCCCCTGTCAGATACTTCAATGAAGTACAAATGCTCAAGTGTCTACTTAACACAAATACAGTCAAATACATAAGACATTATCACTGTAATACCACTAGTGAAAAGTGGACTCAAGATGAATGGTTAGATTACAAGATTTTCCCTTATGACTTGCTTTGCATTTTTTAGCCAAGAGCAACTCAGTAATTCATAATTTCTGTTAATAACAATCTGGGTTTCCTGAAAAGCATCTTCACGTATACAACTTTTTCTTAATGGCTCACAATTTAACGGAGATTATATTTGCACTAGGACGCTTCGGGGAAAGTCAGACCAAAACACAGATTTATGGTTAAAAAGAACTTCCTCAAAAAAGTCAACCTACAAAGAGAAGAACAGAAAGGAGAACATGCTGTCAGCCACCTGTTCCAAACTGCTTTATTCTGATTGGCCATGACAATATTGTCTCCTTACGTTTCCCCCTGCAAACAGGACTGAATGGACACCACAGGTTACTGTACCCAGTAGAGACACAAAATGCCTCATCCTCAAAACATGAAGAAGAAAAAAAACAAAAAAGAAAAAAAAAAAGAGGAGGAGAGGCTATTTGAAAACCTGATTTGGATATGGACACTTGATCTGATGCTGGACAAACCAAGTTGTTCCGGCAGAGAGAGGCAGTGGCATTGTTCCAGACCAAATACTCCCCTGTAACACGATAGTTCACTACACCCCAGAAATCCAAATTGAACTTAAGGATGAAGCTGAACGCAAACATAAAAATGACGATAACTGAGTTTTGTAAGGTTCAAAAAGCTCTGACCTTCCCTCGATAATATTTTTCTTGCTCAACTTAACTTGTGTGATTGGGAAACACACCTCTGTTATAATAAGCTGGACAAAAGATAAACATGGACTTCCACATAAATTGGGAAAATAATTTCATATCCATGATTACACCTGTCCATGTCTGTTAAGATCACTTCGAAACACAAGCGTGTGGGGAGGGTGGGGTCTGTATTTGGTTTGGAACGGAGCCGCTGCAGATACAAATAACAACCCGCGTTTCTACATGAGCATGGTCTATAACGCCACAGGGAGCTTGTGACATCATAGGAGCAAACGTCGACGGGTTTGACTGACCGTGGTGACTCTACAGAGCAGTGGCAGAAACCCATCCAGTCCCCTGAAATGTTAGTCGCTCTCTGACCTCACTGCCTGGGAAACCCTCTACGTATTGCCGTTGTTTTTCCGAATTTGACAGCACACAAATCAACAAATGTGTGGAGTGATTTCTAAAGTTAATACGATGTTTTGGATTATATTTTCAACCTGGCATCACTCCTTGGTAGCTGCCTCAGTTCAAAGGGGACACGAGTGAGATCTGCATACTCTATAAATGTCAACAGTGTCATCTGAAATGCAATGATGAGCTAGCGCCCGCAGCAGGGCGGTGCTGGTATTACACCCATCCCCCACCCCTGTTCCCAATGTCCCTCAGTTTACAAGAAACAAAACAGGAAATAAAAAGATTAAAGAAACAAAAAGAAAAGAAAAAGAAATCCCCCCACCCCCCAACTAGGCCTGCCAGCACGCCACTGACTTCAATTGTGTCTGCATGAGTGTGTGTGCATGCGTGTGTGCGTGCGTGTAAGAATCAGTGTGTGCGCGGTCGTGGCCGCCAGAGTCTCTGAGAATATGTGAGGACTGGTGTGTGTGTGTGTTTGTGTGTGTGCGTGTGGAGGCTCCATGGGGGTGAGGGGGACTCCTAGTATTTCTTCCCCGGGACGAACTCCTTCGCTTCGGGATTCAAGATGCTCTTCCTCTGTGGGGAAAAGAAATTAAACAAAAAAAAGTAAGAACAAATTCCTTCAAGCCTTTAATTCTTGTCCATTCATGATACATTTCTAAGTTAGTTTAGAAAAAAATAGTCTTGTGAAATCAGATCCTTCTGACTCACCGCCACTTCCTCCAGGTTGCTGTGGTGATCGTTGACGGACAGGCCGTTGAGCTGCTGCTGCAGCTGTCCCACCCCCTGGTTGTTGAGGTCACGCGAAGGGATGAACCAATCCTGGTCCTCCTCCTCCAGCATTTCCTGGAAGCAGCGCTCCAGGAACTCCTGCTCCAACAGCTCCTCTTCCACCTGGGAGATGACGAGGAGAAGGAGGAGAGAAATGAGTGGCATAAATGCTGGGGCTTCTCAGGAATATGTTATGACTATACATACACTAATACATGACTCATCCAGCCATCTAACCCTAACCCAAGAGCGCGAAAACAACTTGAACAGTCGAGATACAGACTGCTGAAAAGGGGTACTATTACAAGAAGATTGATTTGTTAAAAAAAAAAAAAATCTATCAACTAGATTAAGATTTGATCACTAGATTAAGAATGTGTCCAAATAACATCAGATCAGCAAGGAAGAGAACAATTACTGCCTGATGGTTGGATGCTAACACACACCAGTCAAGTTGGTTTGTGATCTATGGCACTGAATAATGCACAAATCATTTTGCTAAATACAATGTGGCTGGGAAGTTGACCTTTGGGATATAAAATGTCATATTTTGTTAGACACCGAGTTAAATTGTGACATATTAATCATATGATTTGTTGTGTAATGGCCAAAAATGTGTTTGAGGTCACAGCGACCTTGAGCTTTGACAACCTAATTTTAAAATCAGTTTATTCTTGAGCCCAAGTGGACACCTGTGCCAAATTGAAAAAAAAAAAATAAAAAATTGAGGTATCACGCTCAAAAGGAATCGGACGGCCTGAGAACATGGGCTGTCCATCCGTCACGGCCACCGATAGCGCAGAGGCATAAAAAAAGGGAGGGAGGAAAGCAAGAGTGAGGCATGAAGGTAATAAAAGTGAGCGTGTGTGTGACACGGGAGGGAAACCGATCTGTCAAAGCATGGATGGCCATCAGTTATCAGATGCCCTGAGAACCTCAGTCAGGATGGTGAAGAAACGATAAAGGAGGGTTAGGTACAGCACAAAAAAAAAATGGCAGAGCTGAATTAACAGAGGCACATCAGCAAGGGTAGAGAAAAAGCGTGTGTGTGTGTGGGGGGTAAAGCACCAGTACGAAGGCAGCCAAGGGTGCCGATCATAAACAGCAACGGCCCCAGTTCAATTCCATCTGGGAACATTTAACACACATCATTTCCCCATCTCTCCTTCTCCTCATTTCATTGAAAATTAGGAGAATAAGATTTGACACAGTGCTGATGCTGGTCTGAACACCAGCTTTATAATGACATGAAAGTCAAAACCCACAAGGAAGAAAATGAGAGGTGGTATATGGGTGAGCTGTTTGGAGAGACAAAGTAGGGCTGAGACTGAATAGAAGGGATAAGAGTAGAAAGAACTGTGTGTTGATGTGTACCGAGCACCCCACCTGTCGGTTATACTCCTCCTCATTCTCCATCCACATGTATTCGGCAAATGGGTTGGCGTCGTTGCCCTCTCCTGCGTGCCCATTGGCCACTGGCTCCTTTCCCTCCTTGCCGGGAGCTCCTCCTCCCGGTGTCTTAGCCACCTCTGGACCGCTCATCTCAGCTGGCTCTGCAGGGAAAAGACAGTTACACAAGTTTAATAGTCAGAACACTGGTCAAAAAGTAAAACAGGAAATTAGAACTTAATCTCGGTAAAGTGTAATAAAATCAGACACAGCGGGCCCTCCAAAAAAACTTAACACTTCATTCCTGAAGCCAGGTTTGACTCTTGTATTTATTCACCCACTGCTGTGTTTAACTGGCTGTCAAACTTTCATTATCTCAGCGGAATCAAGGCTCCAACATTTCAGGCCAAGATCCAAAATTGAACAAATTAGCAGAAAGTCAATTACTTTCTAGCTACAGCTGGAAAACTTCCTCCCACAGGCAAAAGTCTCCATAAACAGCAACACCAAAAAACTTTCCATATCTCATGATCTGAATAAGAAGCAGACTGAAAACAGAAACGGCAGCTGGGACAGATCCTAGTCTCCAAAAGCACCCTGCGGAATTTAAAAATGTTCTAACTCCAAATGAGTCTGAAGGCTTAATAGAGTCGTTGACATTTTACGACTGCAATCAATAGTTATTCAGCTTGGTAGAGTGAGCCGCGGCAATGAGGCCACGCAGTGTTTATTATTAACCAAGAAAATACACCAGGCCAGACATATGAAGATATACAGCAACATTCACTCAGGCAAACAACGTTTAGAGTGCGAAATCAGTTGCCAAATAAAAAGATAAATTCAAGCACAGTGTGGACTTTGGTGTGTGGAGCAAAACGACCATGTCGAGTAAGATTTAAATTTAAGTCAAGGAAATGCAACAGAACAGCAAAGAAAAGCACAAGTCAGAATCAGTCAAAAACAAGTAAATTGTTCAAGATGTGCATCATGTTGCAATCCAGAGGCTGCAGGTGTAACTCAAATCTGTCTTACTGCTTTTGGATAAATAGAGGGAACGGTTTGATACAGTGAAAGACAAAAACTCTGTCAAGAATCAATGTTGAGTTCAGTGAAATGCTTTGCTGTTATTCTGGCTATAGTGCCACACACTTTAGGTGTTGAGTCAGGTGCCAATCGCTTACAGAGTCATTTTAGAGCCTGCTTATGTAATTTAGGGAAATTCTGTACTTTGTGCATGTTTCAGCTTGTACTCTGACAGCATGATTCTTGACTGTCACGCAAAAGTCACTACTTTCTATTGAGAGCAGACCAGCAACAATTATCTGATTAGTTGTCAACTGTTAAATTTATCACCAACTATTCTAATAATAAATTAAGTCAGTTTGAGTAAACAAACAAAAGCAGAAGATTTAAGTGAAAATGTAAAATATGTGGTGCGTCTTTTTTCCTGTGGTATTGAAAATGGTACTGAATATCATTATTTTTCAATGTATTGTATCAAAGTATAAATTCCAACACTAAGAGACAGACTCATCTTTCAGCTTCGCGTAGGGAACTTCAGACTTATTGCATTTCTTCTGCAATCATTGCATCGTGCCCCAAATGAAAATCTTATCTAATACCATCACAACTACCATATCACAGGTGGAGTACATTAAATTAGTGACCATACATGATTGTTTGTGCATCCCTACTTCAGTGACAGACACAGGACTCCTGCTCGGATGATAAATGCCCACTATAATGACATAATCCTCAGACTGCCAGCCAGCACCGACAGACTTGTCATGACTCAACTGCGGCCTCGCAGCGGGGAGAAAAAAAAAAAAGGGAAAACGATGATCTCAACCAAGCCATGCTCACAGCCTCAGGGTCAGCCTGATGCAGACGCACCATTGCAATGTTTGACTTGTTTCCCTCAAACTCCCAGCAGCTTCACTCGCCTGATTTCAAAATCCAGGACATAATGACTGACACCTATATCTGCTGTTTCTGTCCCGGCCAATGTAACAAACATGTGCGAGTCAAGCTCGGCTTGCTCTTCACTGCACCCTGTGACGAGAGCGACACCATGTCCTTCAAAGGAGTTCAAATAAACATGTATAATCTAAGTAGGTTAGTAGACTTACAGGAGATGTGTCTGACTGGCTCACAGTTATCAGAGTTTCGGTCTATCTGTAGCGAATGACAAAGCTGAAATGATTTACATGACATACATGCTTTGAAAGCAAACAATCAGGCAGGAGAGAGTAAGAAAGAACATGTTGCAAGGGAATACGTCAGGCCTACATTTAATTCTGCACTAGTGAGCAAAGTGCCAGCATGTCCAACGTGTCTGAAGCCTGCATGTGTGACTGTGCCAGTGTTCAATTTCATTTTTTACTGGAGCCTATAAAGTGTTACAAAACCACACAGACTTGTACACATCAACATTGAAGATCTGTTGCTTTTAATTCCACACATCAGGCATGGAAGAAGAAAAAACAAAGCAGACAAAAACAAAGTTAACCCAAGATTAAAGTGCATTGGAGTTAGGCTAAAAAAAAGAAGGGTTAGGGTTAGAAATTTTCTGTTTCCAGCTTCTCAAATGTGATGATTTGTTGTTTTTTTCCCGTTTGATATCAATTGAAACTGAATATCTACATGTTGTGTCCAAAAGAAGCAACATAATGACACTGCCAGACTTTTTTCTTTTTAAAGAGTTGACAAAAGTAGAACTTAATTTTAATAGAATCAATTCATTAATTGATAAAAAATAAAATAAAATTTAAAAAAAATATCTGCATCCTTCTTAAACAGATTTCTTCAGAGAAGGAAAATCATGAAGATAGAATTGATTTTTATGGCTCATATTCACATGATTCCTTCTAACAGTTGTTGAGCATCACTATCTACCCAGGCGACAGAGTGCACGGCGGTTGACCCAGCATGAATAAAGAACAGGGGAGACAGCGAGCACCGTGCCTTTATGTACAGCATGTAGCACTTAACATGTTCATGTTGCATAACCATGTGTCGGTCGCCATGTAATATTTAGTTAGCGAGCAGGCCCTTAGCATCCTCAATGCCTGCAAGCAGAGTGAGATTCGATCCGATTTGATGAGGGTGAAGGATGAACAGTGGAAAAGTAAAATGCTGCTCTGACACAGGACTACAAAAAAACACAACATATGATTAAGCTGTAGTTCTGAGTCAAACACACCAATTAGATCCTTACAATGTTGATAAAGACAGAAAATGCCACTGAATTAAAATCTATTGGAGGTGCACTTCTCTTGAAAGAGCGAGAAAAAACAAAATTTCACCATCAAACACATTATTTTGCAACTGTTTCTGATAATACACCAATACTTTACGTAATTTAATATCAAGACAAATCTACACTGGTTCCAGCTGCTTTTGTTCAACTGTAAATTAAAAATTTAGTAGTTTGGGACTGTTAGTCAAACAAAAATACTTGAAAGCAACACTTAAAGCTCTGTGAAACTATGAAGGACTCTTATTTGGCCATTTTCTGCCACATTATAGACGAACTTCTGAAGGTAATCAATCAGCTGTTCAAGCCATTTTAGGGTTAGTGCCAAACAATTGATGACACACCTGGTCCAAAAGGAGAATTTGCCATTCCTCTTGCTTTCATGTCATTGTACATTGAATATTTTTGGGGAATTAGATTACTGAACAAAGAAAACAAGCAATCTAACAGTGTTACTGTGTGCTCTGGTGCACATTGGTTCACAGAGGTCTTTTTAAGAAAATAAACATCTTATGAGTTACTGAATAATGAAAATACTTTTATCGAAACCACTGAAACTAAAAATGTTCAAATAATTAACATATTAGCTGACATGTCTGCACGTTAACTCATTCATGTTGAGTGTAAACCGATTTGTAAACTGCTGAAATTCCTGGATAATGACAAAATAAGTTTTAGTAGAAACACCACAATGACACACGGTCTGTAAAGGGCGTAAAAGACTCAGCACGTGAAATTGCTGTAACGCCTTGTGTCACTTCAGAAAGCCAAGATACTTTGTGTACCTGCATGTGGGGAAGGGAAAAAAATATCCAATCTCGCCCACGGCTTCGACCTGCCGAGCGACAATAACTCGGGAAAAAAACAAGATGGGCTTGTTTAAGACCATCAGCTGAATATAATGTGCTTTAAACACGCACAGAATGCATCGCTACATAACAGATTATGTAATGTAACAGTTAAGTGTGCTGTATGTAACAGGGGCTGTGTCGTAGTCGCTTATAGCCTGCTAACGTCTTCGGTGAGCTAACAAGCTAAACCAGGTGTCCAGGCCTACCTGGAAAGTTGGCAAATGGATTGTACGGTTTTAGCCGAGGTAATGCTAAGTGGCTAGTTTACGGTGGCTAACAGGCTAGGTGGATGGACATAGCTGTGCTGTCAATGAGCGAGTGGGCCTAAGGTGAAAGCTATCCATGCAACAAAGGGTAGAAGGCTGGGTGGCTAAAAACAGTTATTTTAATGGGAGTCTGGCGGTGCGTTTGCGTGAAATCCGCTTCAAAGCGAACTGTGGACCGCAAGAAAAATACATAGCTGCCTAATATAACGCGATAACCACGCGCTGAGGTCAAACTCCGCTCGCGATCGGATGCTTGAGGCCAAACAAAGTCGGCTCTCCGTTATCAGCTAGCACGCTGCTACAGCATGGCAGCATCCAGTGAAGCAGGTCAACAAAACAAGCCTCCACTTCGGGGATTACAACAGCTTTACACACACACACGACGAACCGTGAAAATTCAAGGTTGTAGACGTTAAAGTTACCTGGCATTGTGCTCTCGGTGTTCACTTCGAGGTGTGACGTTACTCAAAGTTATTGCAACTAACGGGCGAAGACTGCGTGTTCGTCGTTTCTTCCGTTGGGATTACTCTCTGCTGCGATGCAACGTAGCTCAAGTTAGCTAAATCTTGTTAGCCACCTTGCTAACGTTAGAAAGCTGGGCCGGTCACGTGGTCCGGTGCTGCATTCAAGTTCCTCCAGGAATGTGGGAATTGTAATTAATTTTCACCTGAATGAAACATGTGGCAAATGTCTCTCACAAGTTGCCAAAACCAAGATAACCGTCTTGTTTTGTCCAATTCGCAACATGTTCCTTTTAACGTTATTTAACAATATTTACATTTGTGTGGCTGGACCGAAAGAAAGTTGCCACTCCTGTCATATTTGCGCGATAAATACATAAAACATCTATTGATTGATGTCAGCTCTAGTTTTGCATAAACTGTAATTAGAACTTGCTTAATTTATTATTCAAGCTTTTGTTTTACACACACCAACCATAACAGTGGATTGAAGTAAATTACTTTGAACATCAGCTTCAATTATTTTTTGTGTGGAATTTCAAACATTTGCAGTAAGATAATCTAAACAGACTTTTGGAAAGTACTTAAAAATACCACTGCTATTTTGATAATGATGTCAACCAGCTCTATTTCAGATGTCTGAATTCATCTTGATAATGACAAATGTTGGCAAGCAACATTTTCAGAACATGCTGTGCACATGTGGACAAATATTAGTATTTAGACATGCAGGAGGATGTCGAAAGCAAATAAAAAACAAACTGACCAAAGTGCCGCCAGAAAGATTTGATGTTTGTTTATTGTGTAGAAAATATTTACAGTAATGCACAGAAACAGACGTGGTGCAGATATGCAACCAGCCACATCTGGTTATATCCCTCCACGGTATTTCCATTCCTATTCCCCTCCGAGGTTAATAGATCATGGATTCAAGATTGAAAAAGATCCAGCCCTGATGCTGATTAAAAGCCAGATTTTTTTTCTGATGGGAAAAATAAGACACAACGTGGATAGTTGTTTGTTTTTTTAAGGGTTTTTTGTTCTTTTTACTTCATAACAAAATCACAACACAAATACACACCACCAGGCTTGGAGTCAAAGCCTGGCGCAGATTTGTGCTTCAGTTATTCTAAGTTATTATTTACATTCTCTGATTAGAAATGAATTATTTCATTAGATAATATAATTTGAATTACTAGCTGCAGATGATGATATTGTGGTCCAGCAACAAACCAGTAATGATCATGATTCTTACAATCAGCTAAGAAAATAATTCATCCTATTTTCATGCAAAAAAGCTGTTGAGTGCTGATGCGTTGTACTGCATTATACCGTGAAGTGTTTCTAAAATTTTGACCACCATTGATATCAATGAGGGACGGTAAACTAAATATTAGAAACACCTCTCGTTTAAATTTAGATGAATTAACACCACATAAACTGAACATTATCGCCTTCATGAAGGAATGATAAGCTGTACGCCAGAGTATAAGATTGTTTCTTGGATGTAATGTACACAATAAATAAACAATCCAAATGGCTGTGACAAATTTTCTTTAAATCAACTAACCCCAACCCAAAATGGGTCACAGGACCACGAATTTGAAAAAGGAAATCAATCAAGTCTTCAACACACATACTTATGTGTACAGACTGTTCACTTACCTTTCTTTCTTTGTTATAACTTATTCGATAGCTTCACCTTTCACCTAACTGTTAGCCATGGGTAGACAGGTTAACGTTCAAGGGCCATAAGCCAACTACACTCCACGTCAGAGTAACGCTGACAGCCGAAAGTCGGGGCTCAGAATGGGTACGTGAATGCAGCATGTGAACAAACATCCCTGAAGCTCCAGCACACCACCATCACCACCACCACCACTCTCTCTTTACTCTCTCACTAAACACTCATGTCTGCTTGGCTTCGGAAATAAAAGTATTTCGGACGATTAATAACAGAGAATCAAAGTGATTACACTTTGATTAAGTTTTAGGAGGAGCCATGAAACAATTGTAATGATGGTGAACAGTGTGAATATTAGCCTACTATCACTTATCTGAGTAAAGAAACAAATCCAACATTTGCATATTTTCATGATGTTGACAGTGCTCCAGTCATAAAGTCGGTTACAATATAACTATTTCTAATACAGGGTAAGAATTTAAAGCTGCTTTACGACCTTTTATGATAGTTTTCCATCTTTTCAGCCTGATATTTGTGGGCTGAAGTTGTGCAACACGATAAGCGATGCTAACTGAAATGACTGCGGCTGCTTGTTGTCGATGTGAAGCTACAAGCGGCTCGTACACACAACATAAGTTCGATGTTTTTTTGATGAACATAGTTGACAGTTAGCCTTTCTTGTCGCTTTTTTTGCCGCTCTTCCCTTCTGCCTTCCTTTGTTTGTGTAGCAGACACAGCTTCCCTCTTTACAATAACAACAGACTCACCGAACAACTTCAAGTGACCGCAGTCAGTCAGGGGGGAATCCGCAACCAGCTGTCGGGGGGACGGCTCTTTTCCGGTCCCGAATATCACAAGAAAACGCCCCAATACAGAAATTCCTCTAAGAAATCTCCAACACGCTAAATAAACACGTATCCCCTTTGTTAGTTAGCTTGCGTTAGTGGCTAAAAAACGGGTAAATCCACTGTTTCCCTGCCTGAACGTCGAGGGGGGAAAAGACGTTGTGTCGTGGTAGCGTTTGTCCAGCTGTACACTTCACTCATTGGTTGGAATCTACGTCACTCAACGCCTGCTAGTTATGCTATTGGTCAAGACGACCAAACGCCCCGCCCCAGCCCTCCATTCACGTAAGTAAACAAAATATAAACCGTTTTTCTTGGTGCCCCTTTTTTGTAATCAATATGACCAATTAATATTTGACAACGTGGCTGTTTTGAGTAGGTCTGACCTTTCTTTAAGGGACGAGGCTCTACTTTTATATTTGTTAAGATTGTTGGGGGCGAGAAAAGAAGGAGGATAAGAGGAAATGCACAGCTGAGAGAAGAAAGATGAAAACATTTGATATGTGAGTGTGAGCAGTGGCGTGCACATTCTGTTCAGGGGTGAGGACATCTCCACCTCATCCACCACGTTATTGTGTGTATATGATCATTGCTCACTGACTATCATAAGCCAAAAGAAGCCATTAAAGTACACAGGTGTTGCTGAAAACCTGATGAAACCACAATACACTCACTGATAAGTAGGCTAATTATGTGTGGCTGAACAAATATATCAAGACACTCCTTGGCATAATGACATAATTGAATACCGGAAAGGAAGACCACTATAGACAACTGGCTGCTAGAATTGTCATTCAGATTGAGCAACGACACACATCTTTGGATTAAACAGAGTTGTTAACGGGGAATAGTAAAAAATGATGATGAAAGACACTGAAACGTTGTAATTTATCCAGGACAATGGCAGACAGACTGTGCCACTACACCACAGCCCATTCTGTTCACGCTGCCAACTCACTTGCATCACAGCCTTTTATAGCCTCAGTGAATTTTGTCTATTTTTGATCAAAGCTAAAAAGCTCACCTTCACCTGTTTCCATCACGTCTAGAGGGCCGAGAATGTGTTTCAGTGAGGACGCCCGCTCTGAATCAGGAACACTGTAAGAAGATGACAGGGAAATGTATGTTGTGTATACATTTGTATACATTTGACTCGCTGTATTTACGTATTGAAAAAGGCCAATTTTCAACCTATGCAGAAATTGTAGTTTATTGAAAATAGTATAAATTTTTCACTTCTTAATAAAGTCCTTCGCAGGTTGTGTTCTGAAAATGCCCATTAAAGGATAAGTCAATCCCAAAAATTAAAATTCAATAATTTCCTACCAACCCCCATGCCAATAGAAAGTCAGGTGAAGTTTAGTAGTCGACAAAGCATTCAAGTCAATTTAATTCAATTCAAAATACTTTATTTGTCCCTGGGGGGTAATTAAAGGCATGTAGAGTATTTGTACACAGACAGCATGAGGACTTGTTTTAAAACTGAAAAAACAACTGAAAAAAAAACATAAAATAGTACCATAAAGCCTGGCTGGTGTAATCCAAGTCTCCTGGCTTTGTCAGCATGACTTTTCCACTCCTGACGGCCCATTTTGCTTGTTCACCCACTTCAGACTGAGTGCTCGCTAACGCTGTTAGGCTAGCAGCTACAGTGAATATTTCCTCTTACAAAAGGGTGTAAATAACATCTTTTAAAATCAATGTATGCTGTATAAGCTGTATGGAGCTATTTTATGTTGTTTTATGTTGTTTCTTTACGTTATAAAACAAGATACTTCACTAAATCCAGCCTCTGTCCAAAGCACCTATATTAACAGCACGTGATTACAGCTTTCAACTGGATCAACCCGGCTGTCTTCTATAAAGGAATCATCTCAGGCACTGTGACAATGGGCTAGAAAAGAGGGTGCATTACCCTTACATCACAGTGGAGGGCGACTATGACACACTGTGGTTGTTGGGCAGTATGGTGTGTCCACTGGCAGAAACATTATTATTATGTTGTCTGTGTAGCTGAAACTAAGGAAGTCAATGCTCCCTATGCACCCTGGTCCAGCTCCCACTCTCATAAACAGCCATGTTAAGCGACCTACTGCACCATGTCTGAACCTGCTTCTCTACTTCTTCTCTGTTGTCCATCTTGGACTTTATGACTTTGAATGTCAGTCAGTACAGGGCTAGGAATTTCTGCGCCAACTGCTGTTCAATTGTCAGTAATAACCAGATAAACAGGGCTTTAGGGTGCGACTATATTGGTCACACATGTGACTGTTAAATGCAACATTTTCTTTGGTTGCACAGGCGCACCTGGTATTCAGCAGGTCAGATTTAAACAATGTATACAATATTTTATTTTTCTGGGGTTGTTTCTGAAATTTTCTTTCAAATGTGCAGTGATTTAAAAGGATGAAAAACATCTGTCTGCACCTTTATTCATGTTTTCAACCACTTGCGTAATTTGTTTAAATAGAATAAAATCAATATGCGTTATTGGGTTCACTAAATCATAACCTGGTGCACCTAAATGGAAAAAGCGGGTAAAAAGAAAACCTGGAGCCCTGGTTAATTTAAAGTTGACTTTAACTGCTTTTCGCACACCAAAAGGTTCACAGCATTCACACAAAAGTTCCAACAGAGCAGGGGGACAGGTTTCTCATGTTAAAAAGATTCGCTCACAAAGATCCCATTAAGGGCATTTATGCGTGCTCCCCATCTCCCCAATAATGACAGAGTAATTAAAGGCCACATCTTGAAAGTTAAGTGCTGCATTTTCATTGGGGTGCAAAGATATTCAAATATCGATATATCAGCTAAAATTCATATATACATAGAGTATGTGCATAAATAAATATGGTTATCAAACGGTGGTGACCAAGATACATCTGTAACGGAGGAAGGATTATAAATCACTCTGAGCATCTTTTTCTAAATTATGTTAAAACATTTTTTTATATTGGCAAATATTGAACAACATATACACAGATACTGACATATCTGTGATAGGCCAGATATTGACAAATAATAGTAGCCAACTTATATATCCATCATCATCCAATCCTCAGTATGAACCAATGCTTGGTCTTCATTTAGTTGACAGACAAAGAAGCTCCACGTCATTGTAGATCGACACTTCAACACATTTCTAGCTTGCTACAGTATTTCTGGATTGTTTCAGCTGGATGCAAGATGCATGGTCGTGCACATGTGTTGAGAAAGAGATGGGGACATTAAATCAGTGCTCAAGAATGCCAGATGTTCCTCAGTGTCAGCTCAAATCAGTGTGTGTGAGTTTGTGTGTGTGCGTGTCTGCAGCTGATTTATCCTCAATGACCTGTGATACCTCTCCTTGAGAAACTCATAAAGGGTTCCTTGTGATCACACACACACCCTGGGCTTTATCTGTGATTCTCTGTTCAATCATGGCAAAGGAAGTTAGTGATGTCTTTAGGAAAAGAGAAGTTTGATCTGAGACCCCTCATATTGCAGATTTAGTATACAGCTCACACCTGCACATTGTCATGGGAGTGTACAGCAATATCATGCAACCAGCTATCCTCAAACTCACCATTTAGGTGCATTCAAAAAGGAGGTACTTTAACTCCCTCCTCCAGCCCACCTCTGCCATAAATTTCTCCCTCTGTCTTTGCTATTGAATCATAAATTATAAATTCCCTTCCTGTAACCCTCTCTCTCCCTCCCCCTCCCTCTTTTTATTATTACACAATAGCCCAGACTTGATGTCAGAGGGCAGTCATGTTTAATATGTGTGTGTGTGTGTGTGCATGAGTGTATCTTCTACCCCAGCCTTTCCTGTGGCCCTGGCTCTCCACCCCAGGCTTCACCGGTGAGTTAGTCCAGTGCCGCTTGCACATACACATGCACACAAACACACGCTGGAACATAAGACACACCCTAACACGCACATGGAACAGGAAGTGGCACGTTAGCATGCACGCAAAGGTACAACATTGCCTTTATTTTCTGAACAAACTCAATACTCCTGCAGGCACAAGTGCTGATAGTCTAAGGGCCTGTTCACACTCAGCACTGAGGGGCTGAGAACACTCCAATGAGCTACAGGCCAACAGTGTGTTCGATTTGAACAAGGACTTTGGTGAACATGGAAATATATTCCTGCTGCACTTATGTTCCAGAAACCCTAACAAGGGGTCACACAGCACATGCAGATATTTCTACTTCACTCCTCCACTAATGGTTCTCCTGTGTGCATGTCCAGGGTCTGGGCCCCTTGTGTGTTTAATATGTTTGCTTGAAAAATGGTGCAAAAAGTCATGTAATACTTGTGCCACAAGATTTGTAGGCAAGACTACATAATTATTACCACTTTCTGACCCACATTATAAATGCAAGTGGATCTGCAAATTCTTGACCATTATTCACCTTGATGAAAGAAAAGGGAAGAATAACATTTTGTGTTATGTGATTGTGCAGAACATTGATTATGGCTGTTTGAAAGGCCAAAAGATCACAAGTTCATTCTTGACATTAGAAACAGCAGCTGACAAAACAAACTTAGCCCAAGGCTCACTGGAATTGTTGAGTTCCTTAATGTCTTTTAATCTATGTTGACTTAAAACTCCACATGCAAATGAAGAACTTGTGATATGGTCAAAAGTTTCAGAGCAAACAAGTAGATGTCCTTGTGACGAAGAGCACATTTTCACTTGGTTTGGCACACATGGCACCACGCACTTTGGACTGAGTCGGACTAAATATGCACTTTAATTATTGCACAGACACTTTGAGGAGCAACAGCACTTTATTGGATATTTGCACAATACATTTTAACACATTTCTTTTTGCACAGTTGGATGGATACCGTGTTTATTGAATATGTGTCGCCATGTTGTTGTCCGTTGTCGGGGCATGGTTGGCTGCTGGGTGCTGTGTGGGTCACACGGCTCCACCTAGAGCAGAGGAACACAGGGTTAAATGTGCAGATGAAATGTGTTAATTGATTAAACAATGGGCCAAGTTAAGTGTATATTGTGGTGCTCAATAAGTGTGTGCATTGAGGAAGTATTGTGTACTCA
>OMLP01041985.1:0-12329 GCA_900302685.1 Spondyliosoma cantharus | reverse complement strand
GTGTGTTTGTGTGTCTGTGCAGGTGCATGTGATGGTTCACAGGGCCCGCCTAGACCAGAGAAGAGGCTCCTACTTTGATCTGTTGCTGTTCTTTGCTTATGCTGTTATTAGTTATTATCAATGTTTGTGCAGGCAGGTGATGGTTGGTGATGTTTTTCATAATATCGTTTGAAATCATACTTTCACACATTTTGGTTTTATTATCACCATAATTTGCTGTGTGTGGTTGTTAAATAAAGTGTATTGTGTTTATGCTCAAGTGGGCTCAGTGATATGTTAATAACAATATTATGGTGTTTTCTGGCTCAAAGAGGGCAAACTCCCTGTTGTATGTCTCGAAAGAAATTAATGCATTTTGTGATGTAGATTACCTAGATATTACACTTTTTTAAAATGAGACTCTATAAATTGAGGGGATGGAGGGCCTACAAAACCTCTCAGCCCCGGGGCCTAACATTAGGTTAAGGTGGCCCTGGATATGTGAGTCATTTTGAGGCAGTTCCTCCAAGAAAACCAACAGAGTCAGTTGACTCAGAAAAGCCCAAAGAGTCTTCAACATTGATTTCATGACCAAAATCTTTCCCCAACCTTAAATTAGTTTTGAAAGTGCGATATGTAAGAATTGGCCACCTGTTGAATTCAAATAGGGGGCAGCACATCACTGAAGTTGTTGTTGTGTACTATCGGACTATCAGCTCTTGAGGTACAAAATGGCTAGTTGGTGGCCAGGTCTGGTTAGCACTCTTACCTCTGGAGATAACTCTGCAACACATTCATAGATGTCTTAAACATTACATCAAAACTTTTTTTATTTCTTCACATTCTGCCAGCATGAACAGTGCACGGAAACACAATATCCAGTATTATTTTGGTTAGTTACTTACAAAATTAGTGATTATATTGTCACTCGTGTAGACGATAAAAAAATTATAGCTGGTAAATGGAGCCATTAATACAAAGCCAGATTGCTTTCATTGATCTAGCAACCGCAGCTGAGAAGAACAAGCGCAGCACGCAGCATGATCATGAAGTCAACTGCAGCAGCTGGATAGAGTCACAGAGTGTAGACTAGAGAGCCAAACATGTTGAGTTTAACACAATAAATCTTATTAGAGCTATGGAATATTTCTTTTGCCGTTTCATGGCTTTATTGACATGACAGCTTGACAGATGGCAGGAAATGGGATGATATGCAGCAAATGGCCACAGGTCAGATTGGAACCCCGGGTCGCTACAGCGAGGACCTCTGTACAGGTGGTCGCACGCTCTACCAACTAAGCTACTGGGGCGCCCCAAGATATGGAATATTAAATCATCCATCTTTGCTCACTACATCTGAACCTTTCTCACCCGCAGGTGTGTAGAAATTATGGGAGAGGGAACTTATTTTTTTAAAAACAAGTGTAAATTATCGATATTAGCCAAAAAGAAAATCCATATGGTGCATACCTACACAGAATTAACATTGGTATGACAGTGCTGATATGACCTTGACATTTGCCATTTTAACCCTTGAAAACAACACCCCTGGCTGAATGTTCTATAAAGCTCTTTTTAAAAGGGAACAGATAGCAGCTTTGTTATGTCAGTTCTTAGCAAATCTGTGTATTTGGCAACCAGTGTGTCAGATCACTGGTGCGACGAAATGATTTTTTACATTTACACACTGTAATTTTCATTTGCATATTTGTCGTGGAGCCTAGCTGTCATGACGGAGAGCAGCGCTGCCACACTTGTCAGACGGAGGTTGTCAGTCAAGTTAAGCAAAGAAAGGATCAGCTTTGTTTTAACTGATACGAAAACTTGTTAAATTATGTCCGAATCATCCTTCGTCATGTCCCTAACTTTTACATTAAAATGTGAAACACTGGTGACTTGAAGGTTTTAAGGCCCAGTGAAACAGCAGTTAGAGCATCTGTAGATTCTACAATGCAACTTACATTTCTGAATGAAACAGAAAAGGCATTCATTTCTAACACTTCACAAGGATGAGTGAGCTGCAGAGCTGCAGAATACTGTTCACATCCATTCAAACCTTCCTCACCTGTGTTTGTTCTTGGATCAGGCAGAGAATGAGTAATTGATAAATTACACCTCAACCACGCTTTTCTGGAAATGTGAACCACGTTTTTGCCATCTGATATCCAAGCACACCTACTCCCCTCACTTCCTGTTAGCTCTCTCCTGTATGCTCATCCAGTCATGGCAAAAACTGCTCCAAAGAAATATTGTTCACAAAACAATGTGAAACACATATAAGTGGATGAAATATCAAGGAAACTTTTCCAAGTCTGTGTACCATTTGCACATGCCTTTTGGTAGAAAGAAGCCACAAAAAGAAAAACCATCGTCTTTCATCTTCAGAAGAAAGTTTTGATGCTCATTGAACCGTTGAGCGCTTGAATACTATGTCTTATTTTGTACCTTTCACTATGACTTTCATTGAAGGAGCTATTTCTGTATTCATTTTCGAAGATGAAATCAATCATGAGCTGTAAGCACAAGATCCACTCAGAGATCATCCGTATTGTCACAGTGGGAGAGCAGAGGAGTTGGCAATCTATTTCCAGACAATGATTCACTGTCCTCCTAGCTCTCAGGAAGTTCACCGCTTTGCATATCAAAACATGTACACAGTTATTTTAATGTGTTTTATATGAAATGCAATTTAATTTGCACTAAAAGTTATGAGTTATGAGAGAATACTTAGTGGGTCATGTACAACTGAATGTTAACATGGGTCTCACAGGTAAAATATGTATGTGGGATTGGTGAGTCAAGAAGCAGTTTTAAGTGTTAATGTAGCCGGAGGAAAGGAGAAAAGAAACTCACAATCTGAGCTGCTTCAGGTGCATGGGTTTTGATGCTCACTGAATTTTGAGGGAGCTGAGGAGTTCTTGACACAGTACAAGCTTGAAAGAGGATGCAGGAATAATTTATTTTCTTTTGTCTGTTTTGGATGCTCTGATTTCCTGTTTGTCTCCTCCAGGAGCAGTTTTCCTGTGTTGGAAAGGGCAGCTATACCTGGCATGAGGTGAAAGAATATTCTGAATTTGTAATTACTGTTTTTACTGGTATTTTACTGGTATTTCTCAAACAGAGAAGGAAGGTGAGGTTAATGGTCATAAGTGGTTATTACTGTCGCAACCAGGCGGCCGTTCTAGCAAGATCAACATCACTTGCATGGATTTCTGATACCACCGATATTAGAAGGGATATGAGCTGGGATAGGGATAGCTGTCACTCAAACAGAAGTTCTTCTTTGGATTTCCCAACTTGTCAAATACTGACACTATGGGATGGTGCCTGACCCAACCTACAATCCCAAAGTGCCAGTATTTGACGAGTATGAAATGAAGGAATGAAACTCAGATAATAACTTTCTTCCAAATAGGACCTTTAAAGGAGCCACACTACTCTTATAACCCATAGAAGCCAAGCGTGGAGCGTGATGCATGACTCCCAGATCTACTTTAGTCTTACATCATTACTCCATTTAAATTGTTTGACTTTGAGCTTAACATTAAGTTATTTGTAAGAGTCCCAAAGCAACAATTTAAAGAGTCTCTTAGTGTTCTGCAAAATTTTGATGGGCTTTATCCACATTTTTAGGACATTTCAAAAACAGGGAAGGTGTTGCTTCCATCCTGCTATAAACACTTTGATACTTGCATTGCATAGCTGTTTGTGTATGTACAGTATCTCACAAAAGTCTCACATTTCTGCAAATATTTTATTATATCTTTTCATGGGACAACACTGAAGAAATGACACTTTGATACAAATACAAGTAGTGAGTGTACAGCTTGTATAACAGTGTAAATTTGCTGTCCCCTCAAAATAACTCAACACACAGCCATTAATGTCTAAACCGCTGGCAACAAAAATGAGTACACCGCTAAGTGAAAATGTCCAAATTGTGCCCAAAGTGTCAATATTTTGTGTGGCCACCATTATTTTCCAGCACGGCCTCAACGCTCTTGGGCATGGAGTTCACCAGAGCTTCAACGGTTGTCAATGGAATCCTCTTCCACTCCTCTATGATGACATCACAGAACTGGTGGATGTTAGAGACCTTGCGCTCCTCCACCTTCCATTTGAGGATGCCTCACAGATGCTCAATAGTTTAGCTCTGGAGACATGCTTGGCCAGTCCATCACCTTTGCCCTCAGCTTCTTTAGCAAGACAGTAGTCATCTTGGAGGTGTGTTTGGAGTTGTTATCATGTTGGAATACTGCCCTGTGGCCTAGTTTCCGAAGGGAGGGGATCATGCTCTGTTTCAGTATGTCACAGTACATGTTGGCATTCATGGTTCCCTCAATGAACTGTAGCTCCCCAGTGCCGGCAGCACTCATGCAGCCCCAGACCATGGCACTCCCACCACCATGCTTGACTGTAGGCAAGACACACTTGTCTTTGTACTCCTCACCTGGTTGCCACCACACATGCTTGACACCATCTGAACCAAATAAGTTTATCTTTTTATCTTATCAGACCACAGGACATGGTTCCAGTGATCCATGTCCTTAGTCTGCTTGTCTTCAGCAAATTGTTTGCGGGCTTTCTTGTGCATCATCTTTAGAAGAGGCTTCCTTCTGGGACGACAGCCATGCAGACCAATTCGATGCAGTGTGCGGCGTGGTCTGAGCACCGACAGGCTGACCCCCCACCACTTCAACCTCTGCAGCAATGCTGGCAGCACTCATACGTGTATTTTCCAAAGACAACCTCTGGATATGACACTGAGCACGTGGACTCAACTTCTTTGGCCACTCAGAACAGGCCTCGCCATGGTCGATCCATGGCGAGGCCTGTTCTGAGTGGAACCTGTCCTGTTAAACTGCTGTATGGTCTTGGCCACCGTGCTGCAGCTCAGTTTCAGGGTGTAGGCAATCTTCTTATAGCCAAGGCCATCTTTATGTGGAGCAACAATTATTTTTTTCAGATCCTCAGAGAGTTCTTTGCCATGAGGTGCCATGTTGAACTTCCAGTGACCAATATTAGAGAGTGTGAGAGCAATAACACCAAATTTAGCACACCTGCTCCCCATTCACACCTGAGACCTTATAACACTAACGAGTCACATGACACCAGGGATGGAAAATGGCTAATTGGGCCCAATTTGGAGATTTTCACTTAGGGGTGTACTCACTTTTGTGAGTAGCAGTTCAGACATTAATGGCTGTGTGTTGAGTAATTTTGAGGGGACAGCAAATTTATGCTGTTATACAAGCTGTACACTTACTACTTTACATTGTAGCAAAGTGTCATTTCTTCAGTGTTGTCCCATGAAAACATATAATAAAATATTTACAAAAATGTGTGGGGTGTTCTCATTTTTGTGAGATACTGTATATATTGTATCTGTCCCTAACAGATAAACCATAAATAGTAAACAAATGATTTTTCAAGAAAATAATCAACTGTCATCTGAATAAAGACACTAATCTTCAGCTACAGCCTCTCCAAAATCAAAACCTAGGGATATGAACATGTAAAAAAAAAATATCCCAAATTCCACATAAATATGCAATTCATCTGACAACTACATCCTCTGAGACTTCAGGGAGAATTTGATAAAATGGTGTCTTTTGGTCTGTTAAATTCCCAACCTGGACTGGCAGGAGGAAGAGTGAAGAAATACCTTTGATGGATCTCCTCAATAAAAAAGGTGGTGGTCGCTTAGCTTTCCGAAAGTGTTCGGGTTAATCCTGTATGTGTGCCTTATCAGGTTTTTCATTTTTGTTACCCTTTTTGCTCCGTTCTTTATCACTCTCCCATCCTTTGTCTGCTCCTTTTATTGCACGGAGGTGGGATTGAAGGAGGGCGGTCGGTTGAAAGGTCAGTTGCTGACTGAAGATGCACAGAGAGAGTAGGCCTTGTACAATATATTGGAAATAATTGTGATGATAGCGAGTTAGCTCATATGGCTCCAGCTTATGGCTCGGGTGTGCCTGCATCCTACCCACCTTTAATCACAAGTGCACTTCTGAAAAACACACAGGAAAAATCGCTCAGACTTTTCCATGTTGAAGTGTTCATCATGTTGCATGTCAATAATCGTGAGAGGGCTGACTGATTAGATTACACATAGTGTTTCTTTCAGCTCCACCTAGCTAGTTCTCCTTTTAAGAAATTGATCAAAGCTCTCTTAAATGTTTTTGTATTTTTGAACTTTTTGTCTCTAATGGAGGAGCTGACGTGCTTGCTAATAGCAAGTTGTGACAAAAATCTTTGTGTGCTTACATCAGGTTACAAAGCTGATGCACACACACTGTCAGAGTTGCGTATTTCATGCACCCGTTTCTTCTGAGCAACAATTCGTCTCAACATGACCTTCGATGTGTCAGCAAAAACAGGAGCTCGACTCAATTCAGAGGCGAGAGGTTAAGGAATGGCCTGTGATTGAGCATGGCTTTCACCCCCTATGATTAAATACACAAAACGATGCCCCGTGTTTGATGCACAATCTGTTATTCTTTTAATAAATCTTTCAGTACAGAGCAAGATGGACACGGCAGATCAAGTGAGCTGGCTTTGGTGTAGAACTGTGCAGTGGTAAACAGCATGTGTGCTGCATAACCCAACTGTTTCCCCCCGGTTGACTTTTTTTTGTTTTATTTACTTTTTCTAGACGTCATATTTTTTTCTGAAGGCTAAAGTTAACAGTAAAAAAACCTTCAACTAGTGTTGTTACACAGAGCCAAGAATCTTGTTTATATACATCAGAGTTTGATTTTTTCAAAGGCTCGACTTGCATCTGTAGTCAACAGGGTGAATGCTTTCCAAGTTATATTTTCTAGGTATGTAGGTAGGTAGATATAGATAGATATCTACCAATCCCAGGGGCAGGTCATGACCCAGACTTTGAGAAATGCTCATCTGCACTCTTTCCAGTCCACAAAAGAGAAACAAACAAAAGGTCATCTTTCTCCAGGCAAGAGCAACGCCTTTGGATCAGTGCCACTGCCTAACAATAATTACCCTAACCCTCACCTTTAAATGAACCAATAGTCATGCAAAGGTTTCACCTTGTACCACCAAGTCTGAAAATCTCCTCAGCTGCTGTTAACTTTGCAGTCATAACTGTTAAATGACAGCATTGTTGTATAAGGGTCAGTAAGTAAAGTAATATGCTCTTAAAAATTATATCAAACAGCCCCTATAGGCCTGACAGAAGAACAGAGGAAAACTTTGTTGTCTTGTTTTGTTCATGGAAAAAGTGCATCTGTGGTAGCTTGAATTCCTGTCAGTAACAATGTTTTCCAATGGTGACAAGTTTTCACAGTGGGGTGGAAAAAAGGAGTAGAAATGTTTTGAAAACGTCTCAAATCACTCCTGCATCATAATCCTATGCTGCACTGTGTCTCCTCTTGTAAGCTTGGTACCATAGATTTATTATACATGATTTGAGACATTTCTGAGGAATGTCCACGACTGTCAGTCAGTCGGTCGGTCTGTTGGTCCACCACATTGGTCTAGATTGAAATACAGTACATTCAGGTTCCCTAGAGGATCAATACTATGATACCCAGGCTGCTTCTGTAGCATCACAGTGAGGATGACAGTCATGGTTTAGAGTAAAATATCTTGACAACTGTAGGAGTCCTATGAAGTTTTTTACAGAGATGAAGGGTCCTTACTGAATGAATTCTCCTGTCTACTGACTGACCCATGACTTTTCCTCTGGTATCATCAGCAGGTCAAAGTTTTGCGTTATTTCAGGAAATTAGCAGGTTGACAATTTGGTTCAGAATGAAAATATGGAAAACTGTGGGATGTATTGCCAAGGACACTAGTTAAATGTTTCTCACAATAAAAATCCTAATGACTTGTAATTTCCTGAATTTTTCTATGGTGCAGACATTCATGGTCTCAAGAGGATGAATAACTCCTGATTTTTCCAGTAGTGCTGAGTGACAAACACGCAACATCTCCTGAACATTGACATGCCAGCATTGCTATCTCTCTCAAAGCAGTGCTTCACAAAAGGTGCTTTTAATGCAATGAAAACTACTCAGCACCATTTCAAAACATTGTAACCCACTTCAGTGCACACTAATTATACTATAGGTTTTTTGTGAAGTAGGAAGCTGCTAACTTATATCAGCCACCTTTTAAACTACAAAGGCAGAGTGTTTGACAGTTGATGATAGCTTTGAGGACAAGTATTACTTGAAATTGCTCTTAATTATTGTTAATTCTCCATTTGAACATTCATCTTTACATCTCAACCCATCCCAACAGTCAAAAGCACTTCTAAGGTTGTCTTGTTTAAAGGTAGCTGGTTGGTCAATGGCTGTACAAAGAGTATTTCTAACACTGCACCCAACACTAATTTACAACACTCCAGTCAGTCAGAGGAGTTCAAACAAGCCCTTTTCTGTGACATTTTTCACTGGGTCAACTGAGTGCTAACCACTCAGGCACTGTGCCACTGGAGCAGGCAAGGCTTGACCTCAAGGTGGCTTTTGAGGAAAGTTGGGTCACAAAAATCAATAGGCTTCTCCCCGTCGGGAGCATGAATTTGCACAGCACATTTCAAGCCAAACCAGCCATTGGTTTTGGAGATGCTGTCAGGTCACACACAAGCACGCAAACCACTGGTCAAATGAAGGCAATCACATAACACATCGCATAGCAGAGGATGGCAGCATAACAGTGCAGCTTTCAGTCCTGCACTCTGTGTTCCACAACATATCAAATATGGAGACTTCAGTGATTTTCCTCATTTCGGCCGCAGCATTTCTTGATGTGAATATGTCAGCTTTGCAGAGTTAAGCTCAAAGGCAGCACTTGAGCTGCAGGTTAAGCTGTTAGCTTAACAGTGCACGTTCTCTCTTTTTTGTGAATGGACTTCTGGTTTAGATTCCCGGTCACTTGAGTGAGGATAAAAGTGGCATAGAGTCAGTGATCAGTGGTGGGCAGATTGACTTGGAGTCTTTATCTCAAGAAGGCCAGAGCAGAAGAGAAGGTGGGATATTTCAGGCTGCCAACAGTCAAAGCTTCACTCAAGTGAAGAGATGAGATTTTACATTTCTCACAAACTGAGAGGTCACAACTTGTCACATTCAGCATCTTGGGTTCTGACTTTGGCTATAATATAAATGTTATCTTATGATTATATTTAGATGTGATTTCAATGTATTTTGTAAGCCATGTATGTTTGAACAAATCGGAAACAAACATTTAGTAGATGAAAGGAAAAACTCTGGGTTTCCTCCATGTGTGCAAGTATCACAAGCAGAATAAATGGTTACTTAAGCCCTGTTTCCCTACACAAATCCTAACTCACCATCAAAGTAAATATTAAGAGTCCAAGCCAGTCTTGGATGTTTTTGATCCATGTATATGTTCTTTAAAGCGGTGAAGAGCTATCTTACAATTCCCAGGGCTGAAAGTGATTGGGACATCTGTCTGCTTCAGGGAAGCTTTTCTTTTATCATCCCACCAGGCATCCCCCAGGACATTTCAGATGGAGGCTGATTCAGAGGAGGCCAGTGTCTCTGGGGCATCACTGAATCTACAACCAGCAGAACAAGGTATTCACTGACATCTTTGTAGCGCAATATCAAAGTTCAAAAGTGAAGAATCTTTCATTTACAGTCAAGGACTGTCTCACCCCAACCTTCAAAGCTATCTTTAAGGTATCTTGTCTTGTTCTATTGTAAGTGATTGATTTTTGGTTCACCATTTCTTTTTACCTTTTCCCAGTTTGAGGGTGCCGATCTCACACATAGATTTCATCAATAAAGAGAATTTCTGAGCATAATTTTGTTGGCAAGCATGTTACCAAAGTGTTCATTTGGTTCTTTGGTTGACGCCACTTAGCAGGGTGCGAAATACAGGGGAGCCAGGGGGGTCTCAGCCCCCCTTAATGAGACATGAGCTCCCCTGAAAACATGATTTGTGAAATTTTGGGGGGTTCTCTAAAATATTGGCAAAACGCTGTTTTTTCCCATGCATTTCCTTTTCGTTTTGTTTTTTTGTATTGTCATAATCATGGATCATGTGTAAAATTAGGCTATTTTTAATGTATGAATTGCGCATCACTATTTCACTTTAATAAAATGCCTGCATGCAGTTCTTGTCCTCACCATTGAAGCGGGGGGCGCTATGTCTTAAACGTCACTGTAAATCAGACATCAGAAACGCGAAAAAAAGACTGCACTGGACCATCTGAGCTGGAGCCGCTGGAGCCGCTTAGAGTGCCTATAGAGAGAGAGAGTGGCGACAACGGAAGTTCAAAACGCTGACCGTTCATGTGGTCCATGTAGCCTCCAACAGTTCCCGGAAGTGCTTTGCGGGCAATAGAAAACAATAGGAAAACCACGATAATCTGTAAATAATGGCCAATAAATGCTTTGCTTTTCAACATTTATATGCTTGTGTTAATTGTTTTGAACTCCGTTAAGTTTACTAAACTTGTATGGTCGTCGACAGCAATAAAATCCTAGCATTTTTTCGTTTTTTTTTAACTTTCAGACTTGAGTGAGGCAGACTGACAGGTGACTTACAATGATTTGCCAATTGACTGCACAATAAGTCTGGACTCACAACAGCATTATGATGATAACTGTGTTCTAATAGGAAATCCATGGCAAATAAATTACATTTTGATTTGAATTGATTGCAAATAAATGGAATTCTATCACTATTTGTTAATAACTTACTTATCCCAAACTTACTCTACTCATTGATGCATAATAACTCACAGTCTGGCTTTTCCCAATGCATTTAATACCACAATAAATTCCTTAAAAACAGTATCTAAAGAAGTCAAACAGATCAGCATGTCAAGCTGTGGGTGTCCTTTCCGCTATGTTGTCCTTGACCGTGGTGTGCTGTGCTGCATGGGGATGCTCCAACCGCTGGGAGAAAGGCATGCACATGTACGGCTTCCCCAAAGACAGGATAAAAGCATGGGTGGCTAAAGTCAGAAGGAGCAATTTAACCACCTACAAAAATTTTAACAACAAAAAAATATGTGAGCATATTCAAACAATGCAATTACACTTTCACACACTTTCAAATACCACACCACTGGGAAGTTTAAGATTTCTTTAATTAAAAACAGAGAACACATAACAGGAAAAATAATGCAAAAACCAAGGGAAGTTAAGTTGCCACCCCTCCCAAGAAGCCTATGATGTCATTCACCACATCGAGGAACTGTTTAGGACAAAGACCGGCTCCCCCCTCATGGAGCTTCCAAACGCAGTGGGTGTGTTGGAGAAGGAAGCTCTGGCACTCTCCAGCAGGCTTCCATCATACTGTGGAGTAAAAGAAAAGATCATCAGGGGCCAGTTGTTCAAAACATTTAATCTGGATCACAATGATCCGGATTTGGAAATCCCATTTTTTGCTATTCAGGATCAGGTAATCCGTCATACTTTTATGCCGGTTTTTCAAAGCAACATTGGATTGGATCACCCTGATCCAGATACACAGTTTTCAAGATTACCAAATCCGGATTACCAGTGCTCTAAACCAATTGACTGGATGGCATAATATTAGGAGACAGTGCCTATCCACTCCTACCATGGCTGATGACTTGCAGCAACCACACCAGCGCAGGCACGATTCAACACTGCTCATTGCAAAACAAGATGTGAAATTGAGCATTTAAATGGAGTTCTGAAGAGATGCTTTGCATGCCTTTACTACTTGCGAGTGGAACCACAGGAGCATGCAACATAATAATTGCATGTATTATCTGCACAACATCGCTACCAGGTGCAATGTCCCTCTCTGTGATGATGTTGATGATTCACCTGAGCCTGTTGAAGAACCAGACAAACCTCTGCCGTTCTGTCAGAATGAGGGGCTGACTGGACGTGTAGTAAGGGATGCAATTGTTAGAAATTATTTTGACGGGTTCATCTCTGATGATTGTTTCTTTGAAATTAATATGCAGTGATGAATGACAGAAAAATGGAATATATTATTTTTGTTTGTTATTGAAATCTGTTTGGGGGGATTGTTTCATTGTTTCATTTTATTTTTATTTTATTTTTACTTTACTATACTGAAAGGCTTAATTGGTAGCCTATGTCTACTTTATCTACTTTGTCACTGTAACGATTAAACAAGTCAAGTGCAAAATATAAGTAAAAGCATATACACTAAATGATACAAATGTATTATTTGACCAATTTTAAAGTTTTACTACATTTTCTTCCTGTAATCCTACCCCCTGTTGGGATCAGGATAATCCTGCTTTTTTGGATCAAAGTTATCCAGATCCTACTGAAACGTTTTGAACAACACAAACTGAAGGTTTGATCCAGATTAAAACTAGGATTGGATTCCGTGATCTAATCTGATTT
>OMLP01041983.1:8555-25594 GCA_900302685.1 Spondyliosoma cantharus | reverse complement strand
CATTGAGCTGTGTCAGTCAAAAACTAATTAGTCAATGGGGGCGCTGTGCTGAAAAGGCCCGCCCACCCGAGAGGTTTGTGCCAAAATCGCAAACGAAAAGTCAGGGAGCACAAACAAAAAGTCAGGGAGCGCAAACGAAAAGTCAGGGAGCACAAACAGGCAGAGGGAACCGTAAACAAAATAATGCATTATTAGAAGAGTAAAAGACCAATACTTTACACTATTTGACAAATTATTTGATTGCAAGTTATAAGTTTTATTTTTGAAATTAGTTTTATGTTCCCTCAAATTCCTATTTTTGTTTGACATTTAAGACGTTTTGTTTGTTTCTTTTGGCACAAATCTAATTCCATAGTAAGTACCTGTGGCTCGCAGTTGCCTACGAGTATGGTGAAGT
This sequence comes from Spondyliosoma cantharus, assembly GCA_900302685.1. Taxonomy (NCBI): domain Eukaryota; kingdom Metazoa; phylum Chordata; class Actinopteri; order Spariformes; family Sparidae; genus Spondyliosoma; species Spondyliosoma cantharus. The sequence continues at coordinate 25,197 of OMLP01041983.1, read as the reverse complement.
CAGCTGGAAACTGGCTAACTAGTTAGCTCCGCTTCAGTCCGCTATGCAATGGCGTTTGAAGCGAGTTTAATGTTAATAATATTACGATGGAGCGTGGTTGTCACAGTAAAAAGTCTGGAAACGTGCAGACTGGAGACAGAGATGATGCGAACAGTGTCCAAGAGTTTGGAGACTGTGTTGGAGACAAACACAGCTTTCGCTAGCTGTTAGCCATTAGCTACATTATTCATTATTACAACACTTACACAGACGAACAAACTAACATTACTTAGACACACTAACCATTCTGAAACATCCTGCTGCAGCCGCAGAGTCTGTGTTTCTTCAGGAGCTTCTCCTTCTGGGTCTGATCCTGGGTCAAACTTGTACAGTTGATAGCGCATGCTATCGGGTAGCGGAAGAGACATCGTCTCCCTGAGGGACGTGAAGCACGCAAGGCCATTGGACAAGGCTCTCCAGCTCATTAGCATTTAAAGGTGCAGGCACAGAAACAGCCTGCTCTCAGGAGAGCTCAGTAGAGCTCATTTGAGCCACTTTTAGACAGCTGAAAATCAGGACCATGGATGGGTTTGGGGCAATGCATATCGAATACAGTGTTGTTGGACCTTTGACAGCTGTGTGAAATTGATGAAAAACAGTATAATATGAGACCTTTAATAGAAAGAAAAGACAACTGTAATTACAATAAGGCTGACCCACTGACACACCATATGATTAACCAAACAAAACACAAAAAACTGTCTCCTACAGAACAGATGAAACAAATCGAACCTGATGATGGATGTGATCAGCAAGTACTTGTGTTTGTAAAATGAGTTCTACTAGCCCAAATTCTACTTATTTCAACCAGCAGATCTGGTACTGTCAACATGCAACATTCAAAAGATACAGAACTAGGATACAGCTCCATTCAAAGTTGCTTCCAGGGTTTTTTTTACCTTGATTTTCACGACATGGATAAGTTGGTCAGTGGTTAAGGAATAGCTCATACTTTGGTTGAAAATAACTACTTCCTCTCTCAGGACATAACGTAACATTAGTGACATAAGTTACATAAGTCAGCTATGACATTAACGGATGTTAACTTACTAACGTAACCTACCTTAAAAACAAAGCATCCTTCACTCTTGCTCACAAACAGGATGTAGACCCCATTCACTGGAGGCACAGTCCAGTGAATGGACCGTCCAATCAACCTGACTCACCTTTTCTTGTTTTTTATACTACTGGACTAAAGGGGCCCTTCAAGAAGCGAGCTAGAGCGGCTCCTACGGCGTTAAATTTAGAGGCATTGGGCCTCTATTGCTGTACAGTATATGAAGCATTGGAAGTAAGAAACAACTGGCTATGACACACAATTTACTACAGAGAGAGCGAAACAAAGGGGAAAATAGGCTGTCCAGCAACTGCAATAAACATTGTCAAACATTGCATTGGTGTTGTCAACTGTAACTGTGACTGTTGTCACCTCTCAAACAAAATTATTTACTGATTTTTAGGTGATTTATGAATAGGGACAGTCATCCCAGCCCCACCAGAATTGTCATAACCTCATTGTTTCCCCTCCCCTGGGTCATTACTCTTTCTTTGAGATATTTTTGGGGCTTTTACAAAGAGATCTCTGAGGCTCTTCCACACCCTGCAGAAGAAAGCCCCTTCTTTCACAAGAGTGGCAGCCATCTCTTTCCAAGAGTTTATTGCAATTGGCTGTCCTTGCGGTCTCTGCACGAAGAGTCGCACAGGTGACTAGAGGCGATTCTGCTCAGACGCTGCCAAAACAGGTCAAAAAGGTCTTCTGGCAAAGAGTTGAACCTGACTCAACTTTTGCTGCAAAGTGACATCACCTGCATTGGCTGATCAGCACACATTCCTTGTCGCTGACTTACATTAATGTTTTGTCTTCTGATAAGCTGTCAAACACATTAATCCATTACTGCGATGCAGCCTGCTGAATCCCCGCTAAAGCTAGATTGATGGATAGACCTGGATATATAATACCCTCAATGAATAAAGTCTTGTGTCACCAGCACCTGTACAACACCAGCATTGCGTGTGATGCTGTTCAGTCGACAAACCACCCAGCAGCCTATTGGTTGCATTTTAATAAAACAATATTACAGCTTGGAAAAAAAAGAAGCTGTTCTTGGATTAATTCAGTACAACCCATTCTGTCGAGGTGCGCATTTTCCAAAACAAAGGCCGCCACCTGCAAATGAATTAAAGTGGCCATAAAAAGTCAGGTAGGAGGCAAAATATACGACATAGTAAAGGCATTTCAATACATCGAAGAGAGTGTGCAACTTAGCATGCCAAAGTACGAGACGGAATGGGAGGGATCGTTTTTTTTGGAACAGAAAATGAGCCGCAGAGCGATGAAGGGAGAGAGTGAGTAAAGAGAGATGGATGGAGAGAGGGGAAACAAATAGTGTGAAAGAGGGATGAAAGAGGCAGACAGACACAGACAGACATATGCATATAGAGCAGTTTTTCTCATCGTATTACTCCGAGAGATCTCCTTAAAATAAATCAGGCTGGTTTATCTTGCCAACAATGCACTTACGGCTCTGTTCATAAACAATGCTTTTATGGCTTCTCACCAGATTAACTTACTTAGCTGGAGAACCTGATGGAGTGAAATGCATACTTATAAGAATGTTTAGCTGGGGCATGGATGGAGCGACGGGAGAAAGAGATGAAGACATCGTAAGAGGGGAGTGGAAAGCAATTGACGAAGGGGGGGAGGGGAAGAGAAGTCGAGGAGGGAGGAGGAAGTAAATTACTTGACAGAGAGGACATTTAAATTGGAGGTGAGAGGATAGTGGAGTAGAAAAAGAGGCACAGTACTGAAATGAGAGAAAGCGAATGTAGGGAAAGCTGTAATTATACAACATTGGTAATAAATGCAATTGCTTTGGAGACTGTTTAAACTAAAATGAAGGCAGTCGGAGGCAGAGAGGGCTCTATTTATACTATAGCTATATATAACTGGATAAACTAGAATGGCACTCAGTAGCTCAGCCAAGACCAAATAGTCCACTTTAATTCAATCAAGCCTAATTCAATATTAAACTTCATAGCTTTGAATTATTCTAAAATTTAAGTCACCCATAACTGCTTAACCATGATTACAGTGCACTAGATCTAGGATCTGCATCATATTGTACTCACTCATAAATACTAGACACATCTCACAATGTTAGATAAACTGAGAAAAAACATTGGTGATTTTTTGCAATGAATTTCTTAAGGAGCTTGACATACTCAAAGAGTAAAATATATATTAGGTCAGTGCACTGTAAAGAACATAACAATCAAAAGTTTTAAAAACTTCAAAACTTTGTGTTTATGTCATTCAAATGCTCAGGTCCCATTTACTGAGTTTGGCGGACGTTTTTCTGTCTTCGGTGTGTTCATGAGACATCCCACTGGCAGTAATTTTGAGTATCTGAATGACAAGGAAGACCAAAGGAAACAATAGAATGACTACACAATACATGATTTTGGTAAAGGTTCCTTACCATAAATGTTTCAGCATCATATGACGTCAACTTTCTGACTTCATGAATTGTTGTTCTGACTTGAGCGGACATTCAGGGGCATTTTCCCACTCAAAAAAATGTTTTTCTGATAATTCACATGAACGCACAGTGAAGACATCTACATGTAGAGGAGTAGCCTAAGCCTTTTGAGACAATCATCGTTAATTTTCATGGTTTGGAATACCCTAGTTATACTTGAACTTAACATGTAAAAACGTTATTATTATTACAATTATTATAATTATTACTATTATTATTATTATTAGATCACATTAGTGTTGTAGGCCTACTTGGTCTTAAGCTGTGTTCGGTTGGATGGTCCTTGACAAGTGGCATCCACATGAATACCAGGACCTATCGTTTTCCAGCAGGATATTACACTGTAACGATGTAATCAATAATATTCACTTCCCCAGTCAGTGGTTTTAATGTTGAGGCCTGTCAGTGTATACACCTAGCATTATCTTATTTGTATTCTATCGTTGATGTTGATGACTGTAATGACTGCAGCTGTCTGAGCACTTGGCTCTTAAAGATCCACCTGGCTGAATGCTCACAGACTGAGGAGGCTCATTAAAATATACAGTATACCAACCATGCTACGACATGGCATGCATGTGTGACTTAAAAACCAGGCGTGCTTCCTGCGTGAGTTCACAGGTTTAGGTAGCCCCATACACAACTGCTTCATTGCCTGTCAGAAAACACTGGAAGGAAGAGGATATACTGATGGAGAGGAGAAAATGTCCTTTAACCAGAAACAGACTTTCCATAAAATCTTGTTTTCACCTTGGCCCGGCAGCCCCCGCCATATCCCTGACTCCTACAGTGAAATTGGGTCTCTCTCTATTCCACATGCACACACTCACTGTAAAACTTAAGTGCAGCGCAGAGAAGTGGTGGGAAACATGTGACTTCTGACCCCACGGACAGGGTCACAGCCGGGCCAGCGGAGACCTCAGAGGGAAGGAGCGTCGCAGAGATGATCGGATCTGACAGCCCACTTCCTCCGCAGACAGGAAGTCAGGTGGATAACTGCGCCAAACCGCCAACGACCGACATTATCACCTGCTTTAAAACACACAGTAGGAGCTGGACAAGATTAGAGAGTTTCACAGGGGCTATTAAGGGATCGGATTCCACATTAAAAGAAAAGAAGTGCCTGTCTGGTTTTGTTTATGTCAAAATTTTTGGTTAAGAGGCATTATATGACCTTGTTCCAGCTCTTCATCTACATCTTTATTGGGAGATGGGATTTATTGCTAAGGAAAAGCTATTTTCTTCTAATGATGAATGACTAAGATTTAATGGTGGATGCTTTAGATGCTTTTTGGGTTGTGTTAATCGTATTTTAAGATGCATCAAAGCCCATGAGGCATTTACTTATTGAAATAAATGTGCCTCTATTACTCAGGTAAATGCAGAGTCCTTTTAGTGGTTTTGTTTTACAGATAAACAAAGACAGAAGTTCAGTGTTGTAGCTTTCTAGTAATACACCTCAATCTTTCGCTTCTCAGACTATATTTGCTTTATAAGTTCCAGCGAGAACGCCGGCAACCTCTAAGTCCATTAAGCTCTACTGTAGCAACGTCATTGATAATGGATGTATATCTGGCCTAAGGCTAAATCGACTTTGCCAATATACTGCTATCTGCCGTAACAGACTGTGTAGAAAGTCCCCAGTACATATTAGTGATTTACTAGGCTATTTACAATGCTCCCACAGCCCCCCATCCCTCACACTGTAACTCAAAACTACATTACAGGTTCCGCCGCCTGCTTATCTGAAGTCATAATGAAACTTTGGGTTCCTTCCATTTAGATAGACTATCATTTCTCTCCAGGAAAAACAACTTTAGTTCGCTCTAAGGGATGTTTTTTAAATGAACGATGTTAGATATAGAGTTAAGTCATGTGATGAATGAGACAGCTTGGCGCCAACAGAGCGCAGACATGCACATCAGAGCCTGCAAATGTACACACACACAGTTTAAAATTGTTAAACAAGATGTGTGAGGACATTTTATCCATGTGTTGTAACTGAAAGTACACCATTAGCCGTAGGCATGACCTTAAAAGCGCAATCTGTGATGCAGATATGGGTTGTTTTTTGTTGCTCCATTCAAGACGGGATTGTATATTTCATGTTTCATGTATTTTCTCCTATGTTGAAATGTTTGATTTGCTGTATCAAGCCTTGTTGACCTGAGAACCGCTGCCTGATGTGACTAACCCTGTGTGCCGAGGTCTTGGAACAAAAAGACTCTAGGGCCACTGCAATTAGCTTATTAGCTAATGAGAGATGGATACAGCCAAGGAGAGCTAGAAACTTTACTCTGGTGGACTCTGATTACTCTGATGATATGCTGCCCCTATATTTTTTGAGCCACCTTTGAAAACTGACCATATTCTACAAATCACACTATTAAGCAAACTTAGATTAAAACCAAGTCCTTACACAAAATGTTCCCACTATTCCAGAAATGTCCAATGTCTACAATTCAAATCAGTCCTCACAACGACAGGAGCACAACAGCACACATATTCCCAGACAGGTTTGGAGCCTCGCTTCCTACAGTGTGTTTATCTTGTCTCAGACACCATTCACGCTTTACTAGCCTCAGGGGAGTTGATTTTGGAAGTAGAACACATTATCATACACACATCCGCCCACATACACAAATGCATGCACATAGTGCACATACCTGCAAGATACCACTCAAAAACATACACACAGAAACACAAAAATGCATACAGTATATCCACTGATGTGTGAGTGAATGTCAATGCATATGTGGATGCTGACGCACACAGACACAGAAATACAAACTCTATCAGTAACAGTCAAAACAGCCTAAAGAGAAAACGACTCACACCAGCTTCCAGGTGGATGGATATGCAGTACACCATGCCAAATGGCTTCTTTGATATGGTTTGACAGTGTGGAATAAAACATGACACACACTCAATTTAACTTTTCACTAAACTTGAAAAAGTTAAAAAACGAACAATTCAAGCAATGTCAAGGTGAGTGAAACAGGCCTGTGGGTCGCTTTTAAAGTTCAAGCAACAGGGACACTGTCTTAATACAGTGCTGCTGCAGTCAGTTTGTTCGGTTCATGTTTCGGTTGCATCAGAGGTGAAAAGGCAATATTCATCTTTTCAGTTTCCTCTGTGGAGTTTCCATCATGGCAACAATGGGGTTTTAACAGTAGCATTCAATATGTAGTTTGTTTTCTTTAAAGGTGCACTGTGTCATTTTGGGGAATACATTTCAATTAGAAGAGAAAGATCTTCATTGACTGATTTATTTGCAAACAAACTAAATAAACAAACTTTCTTTTAGTTTCACAAATTAGTAAACTGCATGAACAAACCAACCTTGAAGGACAAGACAATTTCATACTGTTTTACTTTGTTTATATTTGGCGGACCCTGCCACCTTCCTCTGTCCAAAAAGTGTTCTGGGGACCTTATTTTCCTCTGAGAGCAACTTGTTTATCCAGTTATGGAAATACTACATTCTGTAATTTTGTGAAATTGTTGTATCTTAACCTCATTTAGATTGTAAATATTAGAATTTTTTGTTTAATTTCCTCTCAAAACTACATAGTGCACCTTTAACCATCAGGCAATGTGAAAAAGTGTCTGCTTTTTGAGGACCACATTTAAAATAGTTATTGTGTGTTTGTCCCTTCAGATGCAGAATGGTTATTAAATGTGTTTAACATTCATAATAACTGCTGAATAGTCTCAGTGCACAGGAAGAGAACAGTACACTGAAAATGTGCACGAAAAAAGTTAATTGCTGAACATCATATCCCCCTAGTATGTAGGTGGCTTTAAGGTTTCATTTTAATTAAATGTATTCAGACTTAAGTGAATTAAGGGTCTGTTATGGGGAATTTAATTGCCATTCTTTTCAAGTTATGTCTTCTTAATGAACTTCTATATTACCTAGCCCAGAAAGTTTACTGATTAAACATTACGGGAGACCTTTCCATCAGCGCTCTATATAAGTTCTTGTGCTGGTAAAAGATGCATAATTAATTGTTGCACAACTTTAGCACAACTGCTCTGTTGTTGTTAGTGGTGCTGGCTCAGGCATGTGTGAGCTGGCCAATCAGTGGAGAGGGGGGCTTAAAAAGACAGGAGATGAAACAGGGCGTGTCAGACAGAGGAGGGATACAGGCCTGCTGCACTGTATCCCTGACATTATGAGAAAACTTATGTGTTTATTCAGCACTAAACCCAAAATAAAATGATGAACCTCAAGATAAGCATTTTTCTCTTTTAGACACAAGTTTAAAGTTCCAATAAGTAAGCATTGAATGATGATTGACCCACCAACCCACAGTGTCGGTATTTGACAATACAGGCAGGAGACTCTAAAAACACTAATTGCACCTTTTAAACATCAAAGAATCTTGAGGGAGTCACTTCCTGTGTTTGTAGCCAGTGAAGGAGACACAGAGGAAGCAGGTAGATTTACACAACTTGTTTTACTGCTGCAGACACAGGTGTGTGTGTGTGTGATTCAGTATAAAGAATTCCCGCCGAAGGCATACACCTCCACGCGTACACACGTGCTAGTGTTTATAGCACCGTGCAACTAAAAGTGCACACACTCACAAATGTCAGTATTTAAACGCAGACAGGTGCACACACACTGCACGGACACGCGCACACGCATGACATACCAAGGTGCATTTGTAGGGACGAGCGCTCAGCCGCTCACACACGTGCACACACAGTGTTTCCACAGCAGACGTGCATGCCAAACAGACAGCTCATTCCCTCGTGCCTCTGGGAGAGTCCAAGGGAGTAAAAGCGAGTCTGAGATCTGTATCGGGGCATTTAAATCAGAAACAGGTGCAGGCATGCTGTCCGTCTTGCTCGCTCTGAAAACGCGCACACGCACAGAGATGCATCTTCATTTTCAGTGTGACATTATCTTGCAAATCTGTTAATTGTATTTAAGGAGAATTAGATTATCTCTGAACTCTGACCTCTTCGTACATGTTCTTGTTTGCCAGACAGGAAATTGCTGTATAACCATTACATGGCCTTCAAGTCAAAGCAGGGCTAAGTGAGATACAGTGCTTCAAATTAGTCTCACTTATCTTCTTTTCCAGCTTTTGTTCAACCGTAAAGGGCTTTCCGCTCAGAATCTCCCATATCTTGTCAGGAATTCAAAATTCCTTGGACTGATCATGAACGTATAAGTTAAGAGATAATAAGCTTCTTACCAAACATGTCAGTCAGCTGTAAAGTAGAGCAGCGGAGAGAAAAGAAGAATGGAGGAAGAGACAGAGTTAAAAATGTAAGGAGAAAAAAGGAGGAAACAAGTTAAGAGTGTGTGTGTGTGTGTGTGTGTGTGTGTGCTTTATGGGAAGGACCCGGTCATGAAGTCAGGATGAGGCCGTAACTGTGAGCAGACACGGGCAAGAGATGAGTTACTGCACCAGGCTTAGCCCTGTCCCAGAGGGAGATGCTCACATCTCAAACAAACATACCCGAGGACCTGAGAGAGCCATGGAGCCGGCTGAAAGAAAATACTAATTTTCTTTTGTTCCATTACTCCTCGATCCCTTTCTCCCAGCTCTCTTTCTCTCACATCCGTGTGAGCAGGGAAACCTTATTCGCAAACTATTTACTTTTTTCTAATTAGTCATGTTAGACTGTTACTTTTAAATCTAATTCATTAGAGTACCATTAAGTTGGGATTAGTCAGACAAAAAGCAAATGCTAAAAGTTTATTTGTTTTGTTCATTAACAGTTTTCTTTCTGAGGGAAAGTGAACATCGTGGCTGCTGTTGACGGTCAGCTACTTTTCACTGCATGGCAGGAAAGCATTTACAGCACATACCGCCCACTGTTGGTGTCAGGAGGTAAAGGACAGCCAAAAGTGTCTTCCAAAGACACCCAAACAGGCTACTTATGCAACCTTGACATGATTAACCTGCAGGAGGGAACCGAAGCAAAAAATGTAGGGCACTAACTCAACAGCAAAATAATCTGCAACATTCTGACAGTCAGTTCATCATGTTAGTCTCTTCTTGTTTTTGCATCCCAATGCGGGAGCATTTCCTGTTTTTCAATCACAGTAAAATCAATGGGGTTGGCCTTGTGATGGGCAGTTTTTCCTGTTTCTGACATTTTCATACATTACAAAGATTCATCAGATTGATGGGGTGCCCTGTCAAGCCCAAAGCAATCCTGGAACCTGGCCTTTGGGAGGTGCTTTTACTCAATAGCTATTATTGATTTGGTTCCGTTATAGAACAATATACACAAGACAAGATGAAATAAAAAATAACAATGTGATGAATCATAATAAAAGAATAAAAATGAAATTCAGCAAGCTATAAATAGCATGTAGCACAGACAAGGTGTTTTGCAAAAAAAGTGAGTTACACAGGATAAAAACACCAAGTTAATGTACAGTAATTTATTCACATGGAGGTTTCAATTACAGTGGAATACTAAAGTGAATTTCAAGACTGAGACTGCACGTAGTCATGGTTTATAGTTCCTTTAGTGTGACAGAACCAAATCAAACATTACAGCATGATTTGTGAAAAATGTACATTAACAGATTCGCAGATGAACTGCGCACAAAGTACATAGTATTCATAATAGTATACTTTACGCGACTAATAACCTTATTCTGAGCCCCCATGATACCTTGCACAAATTGTGGTTATGACTTTTGGCAAAACACAAGACAAGCAGAAATAAAATAAATAGAATCTTGTCACTTCTGTCAAGCACCGGGGACCAGGACTCAGATGCAGACTTAGAGATAGGTGAAACAAAGTGGGTTTTTAACTGTTGGCGGACAGGTGATGGGGTGGCAGGTGGTTGGCAGCTAACATTTTGCAGATGTTACTTGTCACTTGTTGAGGTACTGGAATACACAAATGCATTATCGCTGCATCTCTGTCTTCCTCAGCTGAGTGTTGTTGGCTAATTTTAAAGAGTGGTTACCTGAACCCATGTGGTTTCTCTCCAGTGGAGTTACCATCATCCAGACATTAATCTGCATTGGATCATAGAGCTGCTGAACACCAAATCATGCAGCTTTCCTGATCTCCATCACTTGAAATGTCTCCCTCCATCTCTCCGCTCAGCTAATTTCCTTTTCGTGATGAAGTAAGAGGATGCAAGTGTCGCAATTTCTTTTTTCGCGCATCCATTCACACCTCGTCACCTCTCTCCTTGAATCCCACTTTCTCATTGTGTCGCTCACTCTCATTTTTCAGATTGCCTTCTTCTTTATACCTCTCTCACACGTCCTATTCAGGATTGCTTGAAAAACAAGTTTTGCCACGGCTTTATCGCTGTCGCTCTTGCTTGTCGTCTCCCTCTTTTCATATTGCCCTGCTTGCCATGTCTCTTTGGACTCCTCTCCATTCTATTGTCGCCACTTCAAAATCTTTCCACCTCATACCCAAACCTCATACCAGTTCAAATCTAAATGCTAATGATAGTTAAAGTCCTTGACCCTTCCCTTTTGCGATCATCCTCGCTGCTGAATTTTGTATGATGGAAGAAAAAGGAAGTGAGAGTGGAGAGCGGAGTTTATTGTGGAGGGGTTAAAGGCTACTGGCTCTCATTATTAAGATCTGACAGAGGGAGATGAGAGAGAGTGACAGAGGAATGGAAAAGCAGGCAGTCTTTCAGATTAAAAATGTATATATAGAGCGCTTTGAATTAGAGGCCCGGGGTCATGCAGGCATGAGAGTTTAGGTGTGTGTGCTTGAACGTATATGGCCTTTCATTTGTTTGTGGACCCGTTTCATATCATATACCAAGGCCTCACCTCGTGCATGATTGGACCATAGGTTAGATGAGCTTCTATCATTTTTAAGTCTGCAGATATTAGAATCCTATTAAAAGGTTCGATATAGAAAAGGCAAGATAGGTAGGGAGGTGATTGACAGCAGACATTTAGAGTTATTGAAGTGTGTTTGTGTCTGTGGAAGTGTGCGCGTGTGCGTGTGTTCAAACGGGCGTTCGAGTGCATTAGTGTGTATTAATGTGTGTGATTGTGTCTGTTTGTGTCAGGTATTGAGCTGAATACTCTTTAAGCTGCTGACCTTCAGAAGCAGCTAAGTGACAGGTAGGATCACAGACCTTTGGTTTAATAATGAACCAGCTGACATTTGAAGATCAGATCAGCAGCTGCATTATCATCAGGACCGCCGAGTAACAGATTACATTCACATTCATGGTTTGGCTCTGCCTTGTATCTACAGCTACCTGCAATGGGTGCACGGGTCGAATACATGTAGGAGCTTGACTAAACACTGGTAATAGCAAGTGCGTCCTGCTAATGGACGTTACCATAGGCTCCAGTATTGATTGGTAGATTTGACATTTTTTCTTAAATAAAATGAATTAGCCCACAAACAATCATTAGATGTTTTATAACGTGTAGAGCATAGCAGTGGAGATACCATACCGTAGGCATTTGATTTTTATTGGAGCCGTTTGAGCTCTAAATAATGTCACCCACAAAAATGTCAAAATATCAATCATTGCAGAAGACAAATCTTTATGTCACATACCATACAATGTACTATATGGTAGAACTGGTACTCTAAATTCAACCCATTGCTTGGAAGCAGTGAGCAGCGCACGCAGCCAGTGCCTCGGTTCAAGGGCACTGACTGGAGAATTGACTTGATCAACGACCTCAATAAAATTATTACAGATCCAACGGATCAACGGAGCATAAAAAAACGTGGAATTTTATTTGCAGTGACGACACAAAACCAATTCATTTAAGGGTCAAAGTTGTAAAAATAAGTTTTTGGGTCTGATTCCCAACTCATGAAATACTAACTTTGGTTTCCCCAACTCGTCAAATTGGGACGGCCGACCTGACCTTAAATCCAAAAGTTTCTGTACCAGACGAGTTGGGAATGAGACTCAAAAATCAACTCCCTTACCAATTAGACCTTTATGCTTACTTAGACTTTTGAAGAAATAAGATCTGCAATGTTGTAGTCATGATCACTGAAACCGAGACCAAGTCATGACCAAGACCAGAGTATATCGATGGTGAGACAAGACCAGGACTTTGAGATGTTAAGAACGCTTCAAGACCAGGACCAGAACAGTGTAAGTCCAACTCTGCATGACACTGTATGTGGAATATACAAACCAAAGGGTATTCAACAGATTGATCTGAAACATCCACATTCCCATACACAAGACAACAAATGATTCTTCTTTATTCACTTGTTTTTATTGTCATATATTGTATAAGTGTGTGAATGTAAGTTCTTCATTTGAACCGTCTTGATGAAGCCATCACAAAGCATTGCAGGGATGAATGTAACACGTAGGAATTTTCCTTTGTTTTCTATGAGCAAACACATGCAAACACACAATCAGTTCCCATGTTTTACCATATTTCAACACAACTACATTTTTTTGTGCACGCATCCATTAAAATCGTGTAATACAGCGATGTCTCTAAAGCGGTGGTCTTGACTGGTCTTGAAATACAATCCTCTTTTGTCTTTGACTCAAGACCAAGACCAATCCCAAGCCTTACACTAAAAACACTAAGGATCTGACGATCTGAATCTTCTTCACATCACTCTCCATCACTCTGTGTGCAGGGGGAAGGCCACGCATTGCTCATTAAAGAAACAACTGTATGAACAGCTCCATTGTCATAGTTCATTACCACTTACAGGCCAGAGGAATTAACAGTAAAATCCAGTCTGCTTCTTGTTACCAACAATATGAGATCTGCTGTTAATTTTCTGCCACATTTGAAAACATCAACCATGGCTGCAATGTTCTTTTCTTTTATTTTCATTTGGTGACTCTGTCAGTTGTGAGTGTGGTCTCTAAGCAGCTTGCAGCTGTATTAGTCAAAGCACACCTTACTGATGGGGTGTTAAGGGTAATTTTAGATTCATATGTGGCAGGAGCTTTTTTGAGGAACTCATTAATCAAATTTAACTTAACTTGTCATAATTGAAGCCCCAGGTTACACAAATTTGTGTCAAGGGGCCTCTGAAACAATACTGTTTCATATACAGCAACATTGTGAATCTTTGTTATATATAGTTTGTTTTCAGGTGTTTGAACTTAGGTCTAAAGTCTCCTTCCTTCCAGTTTCCTTCTAGTATGCCAGTATGCTTTGTAGGAAATGCTTGTCAGATGGTCAAATACTTTCCTCCCACCACGCCTTTCAGACGTTGCATTTCAGGAAGGTGTCTTTCTTCTTTTTTTAAACTCACGGTCCAACATTTGCACCCACTTTCATTGGCCAGATGTACGGATGTGAGTGTTAATTTTCTCAAGCTCTTTTTTATTTGTTTTTTTTGTATTTTATTAGCACAACTATCTGAAAATATGTGCCCTTATCAGAATGTTTAAATGATACTGTTTCATGTGCCTTTCAATAACAGCTTGTTTTTCACCATACTTTCGAGTCTTGCTGTGTAGAACACATTAACACTTTTGTTTTTTGACATGGTCAGGCAACGTGTCTTCAGGACTAGTTCAGTTTCAGAAGATTACCTGACCTTTAAGTATCCCTTTTCAAAGTGCACTGCGGGCCTTAACTAGAGCATATTGTGCTGCTGCAGCCTGCAAATCAAAAGGTGTCCCTTTAGAAAGGAAGTGGAATCATTACTGTGGAACAAATCATTTAATACAATAAAACAAATACATTAATATTAAACATCTAAGCGTAATTCACACCGTCTGAAAGCACACGATGAATTGCTGATTATTGTGTGTACTTAAAAGGCTTGTTTGTTTTCCAATAGGTCTCTACCTTGTCACCAAGATGAATCCCCGTCGCTGAACAGCGTGAAATATTCCAGTTCGTTGGGTACATAACTGAATCAGCCAGAGTGCTTTTACATTTTGTGCCAATTAAGTAATTTGCTCTTCCATAAATTACATGCTCGAGCTTTCATTCGCTGTACACACAGTAGCTATTTTTCACTTTATGCTGATAATTGTCCAAAATCAAAAAAATGCAGTTGATATGACTGTAGGGTCCAGGATTTTCATTTTTCACCAAGGTAATGTTAACATGAATATCACCATCATATGTAATTCGATGAATAACACAACATGTAGAGAAACAATCATTTTCATTCATATTTTTTGACTGACCACATTGTCAGTCAGTAAGATTGATTCATTAGCTAAGGGCACTGGGCTCCTGTCAGCATTAATTAAGAACCATTACAGTTTGCAGACCATGAAATGGTTCCATAACAACATTAGAATTTTTAAAAAGTTGACTGCATCTTATAACGTGGTATGGTATTGTGTAATAATTTGTCTTGAGGAAATCATATCAGCGCTAGAAAAGAGCCTCCCCCGGTGATGTCCTACACTTCAGTCAGGGGTATGATTATATAATGCGCTTCCATCCCATCTGCGTGAAATATTAACAGCTAGTTTTATTAAGCAAGTGTTCTGAGTTCATGATGTTTAATGAATGTCATTGACTGATATTGTAATCCATTTGACTAATCACTTCTTGGCATTTATAGCACGCCGCCAGCCACAGCTCCCATCTTCATGTTATGTAATCAAAGAAGAATTATGCAAATTGTTATGGTAATCGGAGAGCCAGAGGGCTGTGATAGCAAAGTCTCGAAGACACTAACCTAATTATGCGGCTGTTGTTCCTTCGGCTAATGTATGGGCGGCACTATGATGAATAAACAACAGTATGTCAAGAATGTAGATGTTAATATCTTTATTTTGTAATGTGTGTGTGTGTGTTAGTGTCTGTATATAGATTTACTTGTTTGTCTGTTTGTGTGTATGTGACTGACAGATGCAAATATGTTTGTGTTTTTCTGTCTCGTTCGGTCTGGCTGGGTGTTTGCATGCTGTGTGTATTTGTGTCAGCACTTTTTAAGCAGAGATGTATATTTTGGCAATTAGAGTCCATCTCCGAATGGGAGAAAGGGTACAGAGAGTGAGGAGAAATCCTGTGAGACTGCAAAATAACTAGAGGAAGACGTGTGAGTGGCAATTAATCTTGATTTATTTTCCTTAATGGGTTTAACCGGAGTTCATTGTAAATGAGGTAATGATGTAATTGCATTTACCAGCCACGTGCCAAAAAAAAAAAAAAGGTTGATATTGGACGATATTGCAAAACTAAAGATTGCATTTAGTGATGACTAATGCCAAACTTTATAGTGAAGTATTCCTACAGAATAGGAATGATATAAGATAATGTGTACAGCTACATAAGATAAGTAAAATTAGTCCATCATTTCACATTCCCATACAGCAGTCTGGCCGCCACACTTTCTGCTGCGCTGTATAAAAGTAAAACTTCCTGTAAATCATCTGCAGAGTCATTCAACATGGACATTATTCCCTGAAAAAGGTCCTATAATCTGAGTTTATGTGTGGATTATATTTATGCAAGTGGTCCTTTGTTTGCTCTGTCAGACATTTTGTTAATCTTCTGTCTTTGTGTAGTGATTTATATAAGATGCAAGGACATTATCATGCAATGTCAGACAAGGACACTGTAGGGACTAAACGCCTGGGGCCTCGCAAGGGAAAACAAAATGATTGATATCTTCCTGCTAGGACCTACAGCGCCTGCGTTTAACCACAATTTAGCTTAGTTAAGTTAAACTTGAAGTTAGGGTTAGTTAGTGTTTGGTATACATGTGTATAGAGGTTTTGTTAAATGTTTGTGAGTCTTCAGAGAGTTAAAGATGTAATATGAAATATTGCATCTGCATTGACTAGACCTTTGTGATATAATTTGTGTACTTAGATTATACCACGTGTCCAACGATGTTCACACCAAGGGTGTGTGTGTCCATGTGTTTGACTTCAGTTGAGTCTTCCACCTAGCTCAGCACTCACCAAAGACTCCAATCGGCAGTCAACACTACAAAACATTAACAGCTGACAATAGAGGTCACTTGCACGGAAGGCTGCTCTAGTCAAGTTGATAAATGGGAGTGAGGATAAATCCTGGCTCTGCAGCCGTTTCTCTCAACACAACAATTCTCAAACAACTTTTGTTTTGGTTTGATAGAGATTGCTGATGGCAGAAATGAAATATTATGCATTTAGGT
>OMLP01041982.1:0-28835 GCA_900302685.1 Spondyliosoma cantharus | reverse complement strand
CCTCAGATTCCCTGTGATAGTTATGTCGTTAGAAAAGCCACTCCACCGGCTTCACGCGTGAAGGTCATCAAGAGTACCACTCAGCCAGTGAAAAACAGCGGAATGATGTCTTCTTTAGCCCCGCAGCTTTTTTAAAGTCTGAGACCTAGACCACACGTACACGGGTATTTCTGGAAACGGGGTTTTAAATCGAAAACGATCCCAGTCCGGGTGAGCGTTTCGTGGATAATCCTGAAATAAGGTACAAGAACGAACATTTTGGTGTTTTATTTTCCGAGCAGAATGATGGCTCGGCAGCAGAGTAAAGCCCTGCACGACAACAGAATAAAACCCACACGTTTAATCATTTTCACACAATCTCTCCGGCCTCGACCAACATATTCAATCAAAACGTGGTCAAAGTTCCTTGAGTCTGGACTGTAACCTGGAAACAGGATTCCTGATGTAGTATGTGTATATCAGTGGTCCTGTATCTGTTCCATAAAACATGAAATATGTGCTCTATAAAGAAAAACAAGGCTGTGCCAAGTATAAACAGGAAGTCAGCCCTGAGTATAAAACAAAGGTCATACTTGGAGGAGAATACCTATGGGTCCCATATGGTTCATAAAATGAAGCAGGTGGTTTATGGCTAATCCAAATAGGGAAATGTGGCTCCTATATGGTCCGTTACAAGGAGATAAAGGCAACATGTCAGTAAAGAGAAAACGAGGTCCTATCGTACATGTGCACCTCAACATAGAGCCACTGTTTCTCCTGTAGCGCGAGCAATGATGTCTGTTGCCCACACATATAGGAGGACCGGCGGGGGGGGGACGACGACGACAAGAGTTGCCCACGGATTACACAGATCGATACGCGATTAACATTCCCAACAGAAGCCTCTTAATGTCTCCTTCATTTCAATGAGCGGAGGCAGAGGTGCTACTCTCCCGCTCTCCTCCGCTTCGCTCTTCGCCGTCTTCCGCTGAAGGTTATGAGACCGATTTGAGACGACAACAGTCATATCTCTCCGCTCCGCCGCTGACAGTTTTATCACTCAACTCAGGTTGGGATGAGTCAACTCTCCTCCCATGACCTCTAGTTTCAGCACTTCCAGCTCGCAAAAAACGACTTTGCCTTTTCACCTATTGTCGCTCTCCTCTGTTATTTCCGTGGGCCGCGATGGAGAGAGATTTATATGTTTTGGGGAACTTCCTGTAGAGGTTAATGTATTTGGTGCAATGATAAGAAGTGTATGCAGATTTGATGTGGGCGTTAGGGAATGAAAGGAACACCGTATAAAGAAGAGGTGAGGATGATTGTTTTTTGACCTCTACACAAACTCACTCCATTCACAAAAGAATATATTACTCCTGTACTGTGGCTGGTGGTGGCTCTTCGGTAGTGAGTTTTAAAGAACCTAATCGAACAATTAATTAATCATTTAATGTCCTTGTACGTCTGTTATCATGGAGAACCATCGATTGTAAAGTGTACTTTTGCTGTCTTTGTTGTAGTTTATATCCTTATCTTGTACCAGCTGTAACAGGTGCACAAGAGAAATACCTTCGCCTTCGCCTAATCCAATATCAAACTCAATGGCCCTGTATCACTCTCAACTATAAACCACCGATAAATTCTTAACCATAATGTAAGATCAGATCGAGGATCAAATTGAACTCACTTGCCATCATGATCCATGCATTATTCCCTGTGAAATAAACAAAAATGTAAAAAAATAATAAAAAATAAATAAATAAATAAAACCCTTATTCCACAATGCTAAAGAAAGTCAGAGAAAAAATCCTGGATCTGTACCAAAAATGAGTTGGGTCTATTCTGGGCCAAGACACATCCGTCATCCAAGTTTCGTGGCGATCCATTCAGTATTTTTTGTGTAATCCTGGTGACAAACAAACAAATAGACATTTGGGAAAACATCAACTCTTTGATGGAGGTAACAAAGCAGATAGAAAATCTTTGTTACTTTGCTTATTAATGATCAGTTTTATGTTGACACGCCTTCAGCTGTTTGTATGCTGAGAATGTTTGTTGTCATGTTTTCGCTGAGTGATATTTTGTGATATCTTTAATCTAAAGCCACAAAAGGACACAGTTTATGTCATTATGCATTATTGTTTATCTGGTTGTCATATTGGCAACAAAAAAAAACCCAACTGGCTTTGACTTAAAATGGAGCTTACATTTTACACATACTATATAATTCACTGGACATCTTTAAAGGGACAGTTCCCCCAAAATCAGTCACTTACCTGTAGTGCTGATTATCCTTCTGCATTTTTTTGGAGGTATCAGCCACACTGCGTAGAAGGAAGTGTGCATCTACTCATGAAGTAGAGGCTTGGTAACTATGCTAACTAAGCATAGTCGGACCGAGGAGGGTGCCATAAATGTTTACATACCGTGCTGCCACTAGCACGAGCATCCCGTCCATAGGTAGATGCACGCTTCCTTCTGTGTGGTGATACAGTTGGTGGGTGCAGTTTGGTACATAATTCCTACACAAAACTGCTCACAGCAAAGTCTGTGGATCACATTGTTGAGTTCTTCAAGTCTATCTTTTTGGCACCATAAGTCTAGTTCCATCTAGTTCCAGAGAAGGCAGACATGTCCACGGATGATATCGCCGCAATCTGGATAAGAAACACCACAGGTAAGAAAGGAAAAATATATATTTTTGATTTTGGCTTGCACCGTCCCTTTCAGTTAAAGCTATCAGTAGCCACTCGTTTTATTGAATGCTTCGCACCTAAGGCCTGACCCAGACAACTAAAATAAAATATGTCACAAAGTCAGTTATTTAATTCTGTAGCCACAGTACAAAAATACTATTTCTAGAATTTTCGTTGGAGATCATGTTTGTGTGGGGAAAAAAAGGTTTTTACTATTGACTATTATAGTTGGGCATAAACGCAACTGAAAAAAAGACTTAAAACTAACCACCATTAACCAGTGTGTTGTATAAGCAAAGGAACAACTTAGATAGATAAAGAAGGCTGTCTCCAGACTCCATACACTGAGAGAGACCAGATGTAACCCTAACACTGTGTTGTATTTTCAACAATGCTGTCAAAGTAACACAAATTCATTTGGGAAATGGTCCGTTTGCTTCCTAAAAAAGCCATGCAAGATATGGTTGAGATCAACTGAGCTGACTTGAGCAGATTGAACACAGAGATTTGACACATTAACCTCGAATTGGATTATTAAATGCATTACATTACTTCAATATTCCTAATTATAATGAACTCCCATTACCCAGTAGGAATTTGCGATGACCACTTACTCTGCTTGATGGGTTGTTTTCCATCTGGTGCTGAGAGTTTGGAGTGTCATGGGAAACATTTGGCCCTAAAGAGCTCTCTGTGTGGGAACTGAAGGGGGTCTGATGGGGTACAAACAGGCCTGAAGTGGCCTTAATCCATCTGAAGCTGCAGGGGAATGAGCGAGTCTGCAGCAGCTTTGAAGTGGCGTTATCGCTCACTTTTTCTTCTTCCCCTCTCTCGGCTAACCCCCCCAAACTGCCCCTGGAACAGTTTAATTACACTGTATGTTTGTGCGAGTGTGTGTTGGGCGTAGGGATATTTATGGTTGAGTCATGCAAATGAAGATGAAGGAGTTTCACGGTTGAATTGAGTTGAGAAATTACAGTAGAAAATTGCACGGAAGAAAAAATCTGAATAATAGACAAGTTGAGGCAGACAGAAGGATAAAGAAGGACAGGACCCTCAGCTCTCCACTGAGAATTCAAATTCCACAAGAGGGAGTGATGCTGGAAGAGGAAAAGTGAAAGAAAAATGTCAAGAGTGTGATTTAGAGATAATAAAAGGAGTTTCAGCCCATTACCTTACCAAAGTCCCCCTGATGCCAAACTGAACCCGCTCAACTCGGCAGAGTGGCACCACCGCAATGTCACATATACTCACACACACACACGCACACGTGCACATGCTTCCATCCTAAAAAAAAAAAAAAAAAGCTCCAGCCAAGAGCTGCTGACAACATCAGATCGCCTCTCATTCATGAATATCTGTCCCATTCGTCCTTGGACGTGCAATTTAATTTTAAGGCCGATCTCACGGGACTTAAGCGATTCACCTTTCTCACATGTCCACTGTGCATTGCTGTAGGTGACACTCTCATCTTAGCAAGACAGTACGAGCAACAGAAGGGAGAGTGAAGTTAGTAAAAAAAAAAAACATTCACACAAGAAAATATTCTTAACAGTCATTAATGTCAACCTCACGTTTCTTAAGTTTCAGCGTTACCTTTCTTAAGTTTAAATTTTCAATTTCATGATGTGAAAACATTCTTAACATCTGGTTGGGTTAAGGCATAAAACCTACATTGTTTGGCTTAAAACAAATATGGCTGGAGATGTCTCGAGGGTCTCCTTAAAAATATCCAGTAGTGTCACTCTCACAAATGTTGAAACGCCATCTCGAACTGTGGTCACTGGCTTGGCAGCCTTCTCACTGACCTCCAACACCATCCCCTCCACCGCACAATATGAAAGTCAGGTTATAAATATATAATGTGAATGTGATATGATACGTATTGTGTAAATACGGTACGTAGTAGAGCCCATCCGCTAAATCGGTTAGCCAATATTATCAGCCGTCATTGGCCTATCGGAGATTTATTGTAACGTTGTACAATGTTTGGGCTCAGTAATTTATAATTACTATATTCCCAGTGAAGACAACATATTACACAACAAACTTTATTGCTTGTGTAAAGTTTTTGATAACCATCAGCCGATATATCGATATCAGAATTTTCCCCTCCGTAACGATGGAATAAACATCAGCTCTTAAAATCAACCATTGGTCTCGCTCGAGTACAGTGGTTTGCAGAAACCCGCCACCAATCTGACCTTTTTAAAAACGTTTTTCTCTGTGGCGAGGTGGCAGCCATGTTGGCATGTTGGTACAGTATATAGTACAAGTCGATTTCAGACAAAACTAAATGGTCCTTTACTGTCTTTCTGACAAACTGCGACTTTCTTGACTTTCAAAATAATCTTTTACATTGATAGTACCACATGTGTGATTCACAGCACAATTCAAACGAGACCAAAACATTTTATCATACATATATAAGGTTCCTTGAAGGATGGTATAAGTAGATTTTAGACATTGAAGACTTCGAATTTAACATCAAAGTTATCAGAACACCACCAAACACTGGATGTAATAAGGATTTTTACTTTAAATTATGTATATATTTCTGAACAGCATATATGGATATCGTAGGAACTATTTTAGGAAAAGTTTTACCAACCATCTTGAGAGCTACTACAGGCTGTCTTTCTATCACTTACAGTAATGTGAAGCATCTTTTATAACTGAACACATGATGGTTTCATAAAGGATAAACACAGCGCATTTTGGTCTATCCTCATATTACTGAATGTGGCTATGGAAAGGATATAGTATTCTTCTAAGGTTTTTGTTCTCAGAGAGCTGTTCTGCACCAGTGTCCCCGGTCAGGTTGCAGTGTGTGATGGTGGCAGCAAAGAGCAGCGTAAAGATGGCAGCAGCTTATTTCCTTAAGTGGTCCCGACTGTAGCTTTGGCATCAGGTAGAGGGACTGTCCTCACAAGGAGGGACAGAAGGAGAGGAAAGACGGGGAGAGAGGTATAGAAAAAGTGTGTTTGTGTAGGAGGGAGAGAGGGAGGTAAATGGCCGATGATCTGACGTCAGCGTCTTTTCTTAGCATCCCTCTGTGTCTCTCTTCCTACAAGGACATGTACAGGTGCCCAGTGCTGAGGGTGCAAACCCCTCTGTTACCTAACAGGAAGGAGATGCTGCTGGCTGCAGGTGCAGTGACATTTCGGGCGTGAGTGTGACAGTGTGTGCACGTGCATCCATGCATAGCAGAGTAAATGTCACTTTCACCCCCACACATTGTCAGATGAAGCCATTACTGCCTCTTTATTTCAGGTAGAATGGGATATGTTGCTCTGATTAGGCCCAATGGACTCATTTGATCACATTAGTCCCTCAACCCCCAACATCATATTGTTACGGATGATCATTTGATATTAAATTGTAAAACTGTTTGCTATGTATGAGAGGAGATAATGGTGATGATGGTGAATTCTATTACGAAATGATCCCTCCTGATCCAGGCACTAATGGGACATACTCCCATGGATTAAATTATTGTGAAATTAAACTTTCTTATTTTGTCGGGGAAGCCCTTGAGGGACCCCTGGTGCTGGAATCCCTCTATATCAAACACTGTTACACTCATTTCTCCATCTCTTTAGTCCTCCTAATGCCTTTATATAAATCTGACTGGGCTCAGCAGGCCTGTCAAGGCTTGGATTTCCCCCCCAACTTGAAGGAGCGTGCAAGGGGCTTAAGTAAGACCGAATATCAAGAGCTTGTTTTATTTTTACCCTTTTCCAAAAAAAATTACAAGAGGAATATAAGGAATATATTCAAAATTAGATTATCTAATCTGACAAAATATTAGCATGTCTAGCTAACCAGATTAGTAACTACAGTAACAACCTAACATGCAAGGCCAGGGGAGCTTTATACTGCATCATGTAGTTGGATAACACGTTGCGTAAAAACAAAAATCCCGCTTCATGACCAGAACATTCAGTCTGTAGTCTTAACTCCCTGTGTGGGAGCTGGGATAATGTAACCGGCTCTGTCCCTGCTATTGGATTTGGGGAAATTTAGACTCCAGGAACTTCAGACAAACCTTCTTGGCTGAGGTAAATTTGCCACTTATTAGTTAGTCCTAAAAGCCTTATTTTTTCTTGTAGTGTTTTCCTTATGATAGCCCCAGGGCTAGGCTAGCTATAGCTAGCTGAAATCGCTGTCTTCCATATTTTCCAAGGAAACTGACCTACAGTATTATCATCAGTCGTTTAGAAAAATATCATGTTTGTAACAGTCAAGTACTTTTACAAGCTTATCATTTTAAAAATCTGAAATCATTCTTAAAAAATACAGACTGAGACAGTGTTTTCAGCCAACTCATGAAGCTAAGGCTAGCTTGATTAGCTAGCCAGCTGGCTATAGCTGTCAAAATCCTCGGGTAACAGTAACAGGTGACACAAAATCGACAGTAGCGGAAGCTGGCTTTTGTCTGCCTCTGTCATGAATCAAGGACCTGTTTTGTAGTAGTTTATAAAGGGATGTTAACACTGGATTGGTGGATAGAATAGTGCATAACTGCATGTGCTAGCAACGGCAAATATAGCCTATTGAATGGGGAGAAGCCAATAAAAGCTGCTGTTCGTGTCCGCTATGAAAATCAAAGTCAAGACTGACTTATTTTAACCCTAACCAATCCAATTCCTGATCCTAGCAAAGTAGTTTTGGTGCCGTAACCTAACCAAACTGCAACTAAAAAATGAAAATAACGCAAAAGACTGACAATAATAAGTCAACTAAGTCTAAGACTAAAAGGTCAACTAAGTCTTTTGGTTTCATACCTGACACAAACCCTGGTCTCCCGAGTGAAAGCATTGTCCTTTAAAGCAGGTCTTGTTGTCACTCGACAGCCATCTTGGCAACGCCCCAGGCAGTTGATCATGGCTAACAAGACCAGACCGCGACACCAACTACTTTTATGGCTCAATCCAGAGTGCTATGATGCTGTTAGCTCATCCCATCAGAGCAGATGAACAAATGCAAGTTTAATGCATGGGCGTATCAAATAATGGATCCAGGCAGTAACATTATGCCAGTGTGCTCTCATTAGCGATGTTGGAGATGGCGACCCGTTCATTCCTGAAAGCTGCTCAGTGGCGCTTGAAGCCAAAAAATCTTGACTTCCCGGGTATAAAAATACCCATAGACAGTTGCACAAATCTACGGGTTAGCATCCTGACACAGCCTGTATTGTTTTTCCAAAAATTACAAAGACTCTCAATCGTAAATCTGTAACTGTTGCACACTACACATGTGCTGTTCCAGAAAAAAAAAAACTTGAGCAGGATAACTACTGTAACCAGCGGCGCTCTGTCACTGTCAGTTGTGATTCTACTGTAATCTCATTGGATTTAGCAAAAAAAACAACCGGAATGTGGTCATAACATATTTTCTGTTCATCGGGCACGGTCATGTATGAAGAGTGTGAGGCCGGGCTGAAGAGATGGTGAGGAAGAGGAACAGAGGAGAGGGGAGAGACGAAAGGGAGGAGAGGCTTTGATGAATAACTGCGGTACTGATGCTGACAGCACGCTTCAGAATCAGACCCTGTGTGTGTGTGTGCGTGTGTGTGTGTGTGTGTGTGTATGCGTGCGTGCATGTGGGTGACCATCTCTGTCACATGAATCCAGCATCTGTCGTGGCCGTTTCTGTTCGCTTTTTGTCAGTGTTCTAAACAAATTTTCAAGATGGATCTCCGACTTTTTGATGAATAAGATTCCGCCATGGCCCTGACTCTCGCTCTCTCTTTCTCTTTCTCTATCCCTTTGTCTCTCTACCTTTCTCTCTCAAGACATGGGCACCAGCAACGGCCGACAATGAGCGGCGTTTTAAGGGAAAAAATGCTTTTATGTTCACCGCACAGGCCGGTTTTCCAATCTATAAGACGCCGCTGATTTCCCCCCCAAGAAACACACACACACACACACACACACACACACACACACTCTCTCTCTCTCTCTCTCTATTGGCTCCAGGCTGTAACATTATTGCCAGTGTGCTCTCATTAGGGGGGAATGGGGACACATTTACCATCCTTGCTGGACTGAGCAGGGCAAATACCTCGCATTGCTTTCATTTTGTTGTTTTGTTTTTTTTGAGTCTTCGTATCAAGGAAACATCCAGACACCATCATCATCATCATCATCTTCACCAAGACTCCTCTCCGAGTTCCTCCTTCTAGACGCACACTTTAATGATCCGGCTGTTCACTGAGCGTTTCCTTCATTAGCATTGCAATAACGGTGCAGCCAGTGGGGAAAAGACTATTGATGTGCGAGTCTTCTATATCATATTAAGGTGCAGTTAGTATGATTTTCTTTTTTTTTCTGCTCAGGAGTACAAACCATTACCATTATACCTGCAGGGGTTGTGTACTATTGCCAGTAACTCAGCAATTACTGATAAAACTCACAAAAGTCAATTTTCGAAAAAACAATGCAGATAGAAAGCTTTATGCCGCCTCTCCTCGCCTGGTAAAAGATGCAATGGAACGCTCCGTGTATACTGGCCAGCTGACCACCGACATGCATTTTTTATCCTGCGTCGGCATGGAAGGAAATCACTATTCAGTAGTTTGTATACATGAAAACGAGCACTGCAGTAAGGCAAAGTAAACACACAGGCCAGTGCGTCTGTTTACATCGTCTTGTTCTGCTCAGAATGCAAATTGAGAAGAAGTCTGATGACAAGTTGCATTTGGCACTGGATGTTTTGCTTGGCTTGGTTTTGCACTCGCGCTGTCAGCGCGAGGTTCTTTGCTCATAGGAAACAAAAGGATGAAAAACAGGCGAAATGGAGCCAAATTACCAACTCGACTGTGTTGAATCAGGTGGGCGCGCTTTGCTCAGTCAGGTAGATGAACACAAGGCGATCAACGTTGGCCCGGAGGTATCTGGCAGCCGACGGTCCTGTCATGTCAGACGGGACAATTTTGTTCGTGTCCTGTGTGACATAAACAAAATCAACCACTAAATACCGTCATGTTCGGATCCAAACTCTGATATTCAGGACCCTTGGGCGAAAACATTCCAGAAATTTCAGTGAACATCCATTGTTTGCACATAGAGATGGTGGCAAAATACAAGTACCTGGCCGTTCACCTTAACAATAAACTGGACTGGACTGACAACACGGATGCCTTGTACAAGAAGGGCCAAAGCCTCATCTGCTGAGGAGACTGAGGTCCTTTGGGGTACAGAGGACATTACTTCAAACATTTTACGACACTGTGGTGGCATCAGCGCTCCTTTATGCAGTGGTCTGCTGGGGAGGTAGCAGCGCAGACAGAGACAGGAAAAGACTGAACAAACTGGTTAGGGGGTCAGCTCTGTCCTGGACTGACCGCTGGACTCCACAGAGGCGGTGGGTGAGAGGAGGATGTTAGTCAAGCTGACGTCAATCGTGGACAGCAGCTCTCACCCCCTGCACCGGACTGTGGAAGCCTTGAGCTGCTCTGTCAGCAGCAGACACTGACACCCACAGATCATTCATCCCCACAGCCATCAGACTGTTCAACTCAAGCACTACCTGATCAATCACTTTCTACTCACATTTTTGTTTTTTTGTAAATATCTTGTTTTTTTTTCTAATAATTTCTATTTAACTTTATGCATGTTTGTCTTATTCTTTTTCCTGTACTTGTTGCGATCTTGAGCTTTTGTAGCAAGTGAATTTACCCGTTGTTGGCCAAATAAATATAAATATAAATATGAAAAAAAGTGTCATTGTCA
Source organism: Spondyliosoma cantharus (assembly GCA_900302685.1). Lineage (NCBI taxonomy): Eukaryota > Metazoa > Chordata > Actinopteri > Spariformes > Sparidae > Spondyliosoma > Spondyliosoma cantharus. Next base: position 18,424 of record OMLP01041982.1, on the reverse strand, counting down.
GTGTTGTGTCCACCATTTTGGATACAATCAAATGCATCATATTAGAGCTGGCTGACATGTTTCAGCAATTCATCTTTTATTTTTTGCCAGTAGAACTTATTTAAGTTGGTAAGTCGTTGGGAAATAAATGGTATTTTTCCTGATACTGTATGTGGCTTATACATTGCCATGCTGGTGCCGAAGAGATGAAAGACACCTAACAGTGGAAAGAGTCTGTGTGTGACTGTCATTGATGAGAGGGGAGGACAAAGGGAAGAGGGCACGTGCCTGACCACGAGTAGGAGAGTCAGAGTGAGTGAATGCATGGATGCCCAGCCTGAAAACCACCTGGAGGCACATCCACCTCCCCAACACCGCGGCAGCAAAGCCAAACCGGCACGGCCAAGTCTGATTTTTAATGAAAGATCAAAACAAGTGTAACCTCAGTTCACACTGTGCTGCACGTACTGTACACTGATGGAGGATGTCCAGGGGTAGAGGTCAACGGTTATGTAATAATCCGCTTTCTTTCTGCTCCTGTGCACAATGTCTCTATATTTGGCAGCAAGGCATCAAAAAGGTACCAGCTCTGGGACTCCAGCTGAAGCCATTACTTATTCACAACAATGGCTTTGTGAGCGGTGGGAGGACTTTAGTGTGTGCGCTGTCACAAATCACCTGATAAGCCACCAGACACATTCACGCATACATGCACATGTCTTCTCCTATATTCTCTTTCTCTGCATATCTCTACACTCTCCCCGAGGTCTCTCTGAAGCAGTATCTTAGTGTTTAAGGAGAAGGAATAGAAGCACTTATTGTTTCCTTTAATAAAATAAGTGTAGTTTAATATTTTAGCCAGCAGGGGGCAAGGTTAAGTAGAGCATTGATTCCCCTGCATGTAGTGGAGCAGGAGGGTTGTTTTTTCCTGTCCTGATGGATGTGGAATAACTTAAAAAAAACATTATTTATTATGTTTAGATGTTCCACAGCGACACATAAGTTACATCTGTCAACTAGACACTATGCATCCTGATTCATTGGTCGAAGAACAACTCATGATCTGGATAAAAGTACCAAAACAACATCTAAAAGTACTGTTTTTGAAGTACTTTCTCTCAAAATCCTACTTAAGTTAAAGTGCGTCATTATTATCAACTTAATGTACTTAAAGAAAAAGAAATGGCCCCTGTGACTGATATATTGTTATATGTGAGATGATGAGGTTGTTAGTTAAGCATCAAGAAGTATTTTACTGCTGTTGTGGGTCAAGCTGCTTTCCCATATTTTCCATACAGTAAGTACAGTAGTTGATTCCACCAATCTGGGATTTAACATGTGGATAAAAATGAGGTAAGAAAAAATAATAACAGTAATAGTAAAGTTATGTTATACAAAATGAATCCTTCTTTCTTAATCTTGGTGAAATGGATAATGCAACCTTTTACAGCTCAAAGTGTTATTTAAAGGAGACATACTCATTTTGAGGTTTATAATATTATTTTGGAATGCTACCAGGGTAGGTTTACATGCTTTAATGCTCAAAAACCAAATCGGTTTTCTTATAGAGTCCAGTGCTGCAGCACTGTGCACCCTCTCTGTCTGAAACACTCTGTTTTAGCTCCTGTCTCGTTAAGGCCCCTCCTCCTGAAAACCCAGTCTGGTCTGATTGGTCAGCTGACGCATACCTGAGCCAGCACTGCTAAAAACAACAGAGCAGCTGTGCTAAATTAATTATCATATTTCAAACTAGCTGCTAGGCATAAATGATTCAAATGTGCGACACCACGGTGTAGCGTGATGTCCCAAAATCACATAATCGAAGGTGACGAGGCGTTTCAGGCACTTCAGGAGCATTGTTTTCTGTAAGGACAGAGGAGCTTCTGCTGGCGCAAACTTTTAACTTTCCTTTTTAACTTTCAGGACCTTTTACACACTCACGAACCTACATAAAACACTGAAGGAAGCAAAAATGGTCTGTTTTAAATTAAGCCATGTTAAATGCCCCAAGGCACTGCTTTTTTGTGCAAGGATCACAAGCCAGAAAGTTTTGGAACCACTTGTTTAATTTTTAATGATGTGTTTCATCTTCTATCCTTATCATACATTTTATGTAAAAGCTTAGTCTGAAAAGAAACTTCCAACTAAAGCTGTGGTGGAGTAGAAGTTTGAAGTATATCAATTCTACTTAAAGCTGCCGGTATTTTTTGTTTTCTTTAAAGTGAAACTCTCTGAATGTATATCAGTCAAACCTTTGTGTAAAAGCATAATTACGATCACAGAGGCACTTTTAAGATTATTTCGTAGTATTTTCGTTTTCGGATCAATTCACGATAGCATCAAAAGCGCTTTTTTTAAAACACTAAGAAGGCTCGACACAACATGAAGCTCGTAGTATCACCAGGGTCTCTACACATGAACACTCACACAAAAAGCCTAGGTTGCATCTTGGCGAGAGTTTCACTTTAAATACTTAAAAAGTTAAAAAGCTCTGTATTCTCACCATAATCACTGTTACAGAGTGTTTGGTCAGTAACCCATGTCTCTCCTCCCTCCTGCTCGAGTCAGGACTGTACTGCTCGTTCGTCTACCAGCATTGTTGAGTCAAAAAATATAAATTAACAAGCATTCCTCTTGGAAATACCCCCGCTGTCCTGAGTCAGGTGGTCTTTTCTTCGTCGAACAGCCAGCGAGTGAAAGGTGGCACTGAGGCAGATTGCACACCACGCACGCTCCATCAAAAGGAGTTCACGGGTGACTTTCCTCAAATGATGACAGAGGAGCTTTTGAAGTGGCGAGGCTGAGCTGAGTGACGGCTCCAGAAAAAAAGCCCTCGTCAGATATGATTGTGTGAAATGCGGCGAAATGAGGCTTAATTGCAGTGCAGCTAGTGTTTGGTATTGAACCCAGCAGTACCTGAATGCGTTTTACAGGAATGACTCTGTGCAGAAGAGAGCTGAATTCTCTCTTTGTGCACATGTGACAAAGACAAAGATGGTTTAAAAGGCCTAATCAGTGTTCATTTTTCCTCTTCAGAAAATGAACTCCGTAGATCATTTGACAGGTGGCGAGTGATTCCTTCTTTTTGTGCCGCTAATAATACAGACTTACATCACTTTGATTGCCCTTAATTTGTCAAAACACAAGTTTGGATGTTACCAAGTGGTAATCAATTCCCTAATCAAGGCATATACTCTCCTACATCTGCTCTCTTTTTGGTTCGTTGTCATCACTGGATCCTTGTGAGGGTTGCATTGAGCCACACTAGAGCAGACGTGATTTGGCAGCCCAGCGTTCCCACTATTTCTCTTGCTGATGCTAATGGCTGCCAACCGACTTTTGGCAAAGTTACTTTCCGATTTGCACCTTATTAACTGAACTCACTAATGAGCATGTGTGCCGAGCCAATATTCAATTAAAGTCATAATCGGCCTCAACAGTAATGACTGAAAATGACAATAGCAAGTGTGAATGACAATTAAACTCTGTCATTAAACATACATTATGGCACACCAATGAAACAGAGAGAGGGGGCTGGAGAGCAGCTTTATATCTAATGGTGATTGAGCTGGTGTCAACTGGAATCCATTACTGGTCCCATTAAAGGCCTTCTATTGAATTGCTTATTGGGAGAGGGAGAGAACAGATCAGTTGTTTCAGCAGCTACAGCTCATGAAAAGAGCACAGCGTTATGGTGTAAACCAAGTTGAATAGGGAACCTTACCCCCCACAATAAGGCTTTATGAGAGTAGTCTCGTTTTGGAAACAACACTGGGGTTTTATTTCTGCTTTCAAACACTCATAAAAAACACTCAGCTTCGAGGAACAGTAAAGAAGAGTAAATCATTGCTACAGTGAGGGAACACTCACACACAACCTTAACCAGAAGATAACTCTTAACCTTAAATTATTGACCCTGTAAAAAGTCAGGGTTTTGTCCTCAAATGAACTGGCATAAACTTTTTTTCCCTTTTTTTCCCCTTATTTGGGTTTTCCCTTACACAAGTTGAGGTTGTCGTACTCTGTGCAGCTGGTAATGCCCACTGAGGCATTATGATTTGTGATTTTGGGCTATATAAATAAAATCGCTCGTATATTATATGTACAGTCACTTTATTACACTATCTATTAATCCAGGTCCTGCTACGCCGTGTTCATTGCAATGGCGATAACTTTTAGAAAGAAAATTAAATGATGCTGCCCGGTAGACCAATATATAACTAGAAAATGCATTTCCTGTTTAAAATGCAGTTTGAATGCTGAAATGGCCATTGTTGGAAATGTAGAAACTGCCTCACACTGCCTTACCAAAAGTCAGGACTGAAACTGATGATGTCAAGTGAACAGGCGTGAATTATATTCTTCTTCACTAGGGCTGTCAAAATTGCTCCAAAATGACGTTTGAATAATCCCTCTAAAAAAAATCACATAGGTTCGAACCATTCGAATATCTATATTTGCGCATTATGTCAATAACAGGAGAACAAACCATCCGTGGTAAGAGCCACATCTTGGTCTTTGAGTAACTCCTTTATATTGTCTGAGGTGATGTTATACACCAAAACAATTAGCTAAAAATCGCCAAAACGGTGTCAACTAAGGAGGGTTACCTTACCTTAACCTAAATGCTAGCTTTAACCCTAAAACCACATCTTTAAGGTATGTAATAATTCTGGCTGAATTTTTTTCTTTTAAATATCTAATCAACAGAATATGAAGGAATAACAGTTTTGATGATATGATGGCTGAAGTTAAAATGCAAACCAGCTAGTCACAGCTCGCCCCCGTCCAAAACTCCTGTGCTACCATTGTAAACACCAACACTCCCCCGGTGTTCTGAACTCCCAGTCTGCCCTGTAGCTGCACTGCTAACTGAGCTAACTAGCTAACAGCAGCTACAGTTGGCAGCAGTTAGTGGTTAGTCTGATGACATGCTGTTCCCTGTTTGTTTTGAATACATACTTACATATTTCACCTTTAATTCTAAGAAAGCCCTTTGAAAATGCAGGTATCAAACTAAATGTCCTCACTTCTTATGAAATATCCCAGTTACACATGGGTGCACACACTCACACACACACACACACACACACACACACACACACACACACTTAGTGAAAGCTTCACCCATGTTATTGCCTTCTCTGTTTTTCAGTTCATCTTCCCATTGAATGTATAGCCGACAGGAGTGCGGGAGACAAACTGTGATTTAGTAGCAGTGTAAACCAGAGAGGCTTCGGCCCGCGGCTCTGCTTTATCAGCGGTGCTCCATCTTTCCGCGGGGGACACGAGAACTCATTTAGGGTGTTGCCAGAGATGGTCTCGCACCGGCTGATAGCACGGTTGAATTACGATCACACTGCTAGCCTTTTATTTCTCCCTGTTAGTCTGCCTGTGCGTATGTGTCGGCGCCTGAGGGTGCGGCAGCAGGTAGAGACGAACGCCGCGTGAGCGACTGCCATTGTGTGTTGCAGCTATGCAATCACATGCAGTTGTCCAAATTATAATAAACTACACAAACACAGGCACACACACACACACACACACACACACAGATTCAGAGGCAGTGCTGATAATGAGAAACATAAGCCGGAGTCTGTCCCCCAAGAGTTTTGCCAGAGTTAACACATGAAATGATAATTAGAACAAAATCCAATTTTGACACAAAGAGATTATTGTTGTGTGTGCATATGTTTCAGCATGCGAGTGTGTCTGTCTGTGTGCTGGTGCGATGCCTCATATTGTGCTCCAGATGGCTCTGGGGTCACCATGGAGACTGGTGACACATAATCCGGATGTGGTGGGTGTTTTTTTGGCTTCCTGGGGCGCCGAGGAAGGGCGGAGGAGGAGCTCGGGGGATCTTGTTTGCATTTCGGTTTTTCAAAATGGCAGTGGACAGATTCTTCAGTCACCTCATGAACCGCACAACAACGCAATGTATGAACAGATTCTCATGCACGTTGAGCGACACATTTTAAGTTTGTTTGTATTACATAGCAGAAGAACTGGGTTGGCACAAACTTAGATATTCACAAAGAGAGAACAGAGAGCCCAGTGGGAGACACGTCACAGTAGCTCACACTGTTTGATTGTCAGGTAATCTCTCACAAGTGCCCACATGCAACCCCTCTCGTTTCAGGCGGCCTCCACTAATTACGAACAGCAGGAGTTGTTGTGCTGGCAGAAAGCTCTCTACAATGTCAGCGAGGACGTTCATTTATAGACCTGATCAGACGCTCTGTACTGCAAAACATTTACATCTGGCAACTTTAAACCAGTTGTTGTAGTGTCAGTATCTAAAAGTAAAGTCAGTAAAGTAGTCCCAAAGATTTAACAGGTGATTCCAGATTTTATGTGCGGTCATTTTTAGTTTCATCTAGGTGTGACTACTACTTCATTCAGATCAAAAACAGCGCTGCAGGAAGAGAGGAAGACTCTGTGATGTTATTTGCTGATAAAACAATGAAATACGATCGTAGGATGCAGGTTTGATAATAAGTTCAAATGCTTATCAGATGCCAAAACAACAAGAGACCTAACGAGAGACCTAATGCTCTTTCATTGTTTGACATATGTTCTTGTGCTTTGACAAGATCTTAACACCTACAGAACCTACTCTCTCCCACAGAAAACACTGCTCCTGAAACACCTCGTCAGTAGCCCCGCCTTTAATTCTGTGACTTTCTGACATCACACTACATCGCCATGTCGCTCATTTGCATAAATGATGCCTGGTGGCACATAAGAATTGGTTTAGAACAGCTGCTCCATAGTTGTTAGCAGCACTGGTTTCAGCCATGTGTAAGCTGACCAATCAGAGCAGTCTGGGTAGTCAGTAGGGGGGCGGGCCTTAAAGAGACAGGAGCTAAAACAGATCGTTTATGTCAGAGGGGGAATACAGAGCCACAGCACTGGACAGTATGAATAGACTGATGTGTTGTGAACATTAAAGCATGTAAACCTATTAAAGTAGTGACCCGAAATAAAATTATGAACCTGATAATGAGCATAATATGTCTCCTTTAATAGTCTGAGAGTGTGTTTTCTCCAACCCTGGAGTGGTATCAACAGCCAGTCAAATGATGGTCCATTTTGTTTAGCCAAGTTAAGCTCTCTGTTCCCACAGCTAAGGTCCAGATGGTCTCACAGAACTTAATGAGAAGGGTGCCATTTTTGACGCAGTGCTTGGTAGAAATAAAACAGAAAAATAGAAATTATTAAAATCAAATAACAACTCGTATTTGCATAATTTTCCCTCCAGGAATGTGCGCCAATATTTGATTAGCCAGCACACTGCCTTGCCGGAGGATATTGGATAATTTTACAGCAAAGTCTAGTCAGGTTGAACTTTTTTGGCAGACGATGCTGAACCCTTTTGCCAAAAGCCCTCTGCATTTTGTCACTCAGCGTTGTTTCTGGATGTGGCCTTACTTGGCATTGAAAAAAAGAAACTGTAAGAGGCTACATTTTTGTGACATAAGAGATTTGAATAACAGACCAATGAGCTGAGAATAGAAATGTCCCAAGTGGTTGCGTATCAGGGTATCAAGGAATATTTGAATAAAGTATCAGCTAAATAAAGGCGATTTATATCTGACTCTGCTCTCTAGTGGATGCTAGAGTTGCTAAAGATTGTCACACAACTGCTTTCCATCTCTTTCATTACAAAGGTCAGCGTACAAAAACCTTCAGCTAGAACCTTCTGACTTTAGGGTAAGAGTTAAGCAGCGCCAATGGTTGCTTTCATTGGTTAAAATGACAAATCAGAATCAGAATCAGAATCAGTATTCCTTTATTGTCCCACAAACGGGGACATTTGTTTGCCACAGCAGCCAGTAGTATTTTAAACAACAATAACAATAGTAAAAAAAAAACTAAAAAAAACAACAAAATGATTAAAAGGTAAGAAATTCAGCACTGAAATTACATCAGAAACTTCACCAGCAAGGTAGTTTGAACTGTTAAAAGTAAATGTTAATTCTTTGAGCTGTATTTGTGTCCACTCTGGAGGAGGCTCCACTCAGTCAAAGATTGTTTATGAGGGAGAAGATGCATCACTCTTGAGCTGTACAACCACCATGAGTGTTTCTGCAATCACAACAACTCCAACAGAGTGATACGTCTTCTCACTACCTGATTGTGTCATGTCAATTTCGGATCAATGAACCTTGACCTTCGTCAGTCTGTAAAAAACTGGGTGGATCAAATTTAGAAGGCAACACCTGTTATTTCAATGTGTCAGATACATATTTAACCAACTTAGATCCGACCTTGTCCATTAAAGGATGGGGATTGGGTTTTGGGGCCAAAAAAAGAGTGGTGGGACTTTGTTGAGAGGGCTGCCAAAACATCCATCTCATCGATCACAATGTAAACATAGGCAACCTACCAGGTTTATTTACACTTGTTGGATGATGTAGCATTGTGACAGAGGTTGAGCCAGGTTCAGTTTTTTTCTCTAATGTTGGTCTGAACACAACCTCACACCAAATTAAACCTTGATATTTTTTTCCAGTGTTCTTTCTGTGACCCCCCCCACCAGCATCACAGCTTGTTAACAGCAGACAAAAGACAAAGCATGAGAGCACATACTGCACTTTTCAGTCAAGGACATCATAAAAACAGCACAGGTTGTACTGCCTGCTATCGTGTTCAAATGGCAAATGATTTTGTTAAAACACACTGGAACCTCACTCCCTCATCTACAAGGGGAAGGTAACATCAACGTCATACTAGAGGTTAGGACTAATATAATAAATATACTGGATCCACAGTCTGCCAAAAGTGCAATTTCAATCACTTCTCTGTGTCTCTACCCCCGGTGTGTTTGTGCGTGCGTGCGTCCATTAAGTCTTTCTTAATGTTCCATATTTAATGAAGTACCACACACAAGAAACAGGCCTTTGGTAAAACACAGTCACAACTGACTGTTAACAATGATGCTGATCGATAACAGGATCACAAAGCCAGAAAGAAGAAGAAAGACTGCTCAACATCAAGCATTAAAAGATTCTGAATTTCAGAGGACTCTCATGAAGCATATGACAAACAAAAACATGTTTATTTTCCAAACTCATTTCAAACCTCGCCACACATTCTAAAGTCACAAGCAGAAAATGGTATCTTAGGCATTTTTTATGCGACAAACCATAAGCATTGGAAGCATTTAAAATGTGGGTCTGAGGGTTCCCCCCTGTAAAATCTTTTACAGAGTAGACAACCAGTCTCACATGAAAATGTGAGTTGTAGTAGATGTTGTTTCCTGCGGTTTGGATCCTTTTAACAGGTGCATTGACGCTTTTATCTGGATAAACTAGCATGAGACAAACTATGGGTACATTTTCTTACAGAAACATATTAAGTTATCATTAAGTCAAGTTATTAAAAAGCATATTATAATACACATTTTTATTTGATGACTAATTCATAATAGCACTGTGGCCCAGACCAGACCTTTTTTCTTGTGGCTAAAAATATAATTGCTAACATTTCAAACAGCAAATAAATTAAAATTCAAGAAATAGATGAAATATCTAAATAATTATAAATAAAGAAGAAAAATAAAGGTAAATATCTAAATTAATGTGACACAGTTACTCACCAACTATGACTTAAGGGGCTTGGTGCTTTTGCCGTTCTGTATTGAATACATTTCATAGTGTGAAACAATTATCAGGTGCCTAACGTAATGGTTGCACTGCAGTTAATAGTAAAAAGTAAAAGCTTCCAACTAAAGCTCCCCTCTGCCTTCTATGATTCATACTTTTTTCCTTTCTTTACCTCTTCATTTCATCCCTTTCTTTCTCTCCCTTTTAGTGTCATTTGGCATCTTACTTTCCTCTTTCCTGTCATGTTTACAACCTTCCTGTCATTGTTTGCGATCTTCTGGTCATGTTTACGATCTTCTGGTCACGTTTACGATCTTCCGGTCATGTTTACGATCTTCCGGTCATGTTTTCCCTCGTCCAACCTCATGTACTGTGCATGAGCATGAGCTTTTTGTGGTGACCAGCCTTAACTCATCTGCCTGGCATTCGGGCATCAATGACTAATTAACGTGAAAATGTGGTATGACGTTTCATTGATTAGGAAATATTGTCAATATGAAGGTGAGTGAATATACAGACACATGGCAAAAGTGTGGGTGAAGAAACTAATAGTAGTGGTAGGTTGGACTTGTTCCAGCCTAGTATAATGGCTCTGATGCCCATGTTGCAGACATGCATAAAGATCCCGTAAAATAAACATTTTAAGAACAAAAAAAAACAAAAACCTAGTTACATAGTATGCAACCAAACATATGAAGACACAGTAGCCATTTATTACCAGTTGTGGTGTGCAGTGAAGCTTAAATATAAAATAGAATTGAAGCCGTGTGTTACAGGAGCAGCTTGTTTTTTGTATTGAAGAGTGGTAATCTGTAAGAAAACCATGATCCTCAGGTCCTCAGCAGAATGAGCGCTTAGACCCCGAACCCTAAAAGAAAATAGAGGTCATATGTTGTTCAAGGTTCCAACTAGCAACATGTTGTATCTTGTTTGTTGAACTGACCAGGCATATGCTAGCTGTTTCCAATCTTTGTACTAAACTAAGCTCACCCACTGTTTGTAGTAAATGAACAAATTCGAGAGTGTTATCAGTGTTCTCATCTAACTCTCAGCGAGAAGGTGTATAGGTGTAATGAACCAATACAAAAATATCGGTCTTATTTAGGAAAAGGGAAATATTAATACCTTCCTCCTTCTTGCTCTGTTGCTCCTTGTGAAAGATTTGTCCGTCTGTCTCAATCCAGCGCAGTTTATGGTCCGGTAATCCATGTTTTTCCAGTTTAGCATGCAGCTGCAGAGAGACAAATATATTTAAAATAAATGTGAATATCACCAGCATTAAACATGTGGCTTCCTTCCAGTTTTAAATGTATTAAAAAAAACAGCACAGACACTGGTATAATTTCAAAAAAAAAAAAAAAATTCCAAAACCAGAAACAAAATAACAAACTTAAGGAATAGACAGCTGCATCCAGGCCAGGTGCAAACCCAAGTCACCCATTCATTTAATACTGTTTTGAAGCCTCAAGTTTTGCTCTACGCCTTTGCCCAACTGATATATTGGTTTGCTCATATTATCAGCTGATGTTGGCCTGTCACAGATGTATCAGTGTGACCGTATATATGTTGTCCAATTGGTGCCGACAATTTTTTTATTAAACAGTTATTTTGTGTAAAAAAAAAAATAAAAATAAGCCCAATCCCCATGATTGGTATGGGCATGGGCATTCGGTCCCAAAGGTCTAGCATCAGACAGGCTCCGTTTATTGCTATCCCAATCTTGGTTTTTCGGAGCCCGAAGCAATTGTATGTGGACAAGAGGGAGGAGCTGGGGAAGAGATCCCGATTGCATCTGGCTGAGAATGCAAAGATAAGCCATTGCAGCGACTTGTCAATCACATTTTAGCCAAACTCTGAAGCATGCCCTGCTTTATTGTCTCTTCAACTCTAAATGGGGCCACACTTTACGAAATGAACATCATGCTGTATTGACGAAGACTTGAAACTAAAGATTGAGACCGTAAGCTCACTCGGAAACTCTTTACTGGGGAAATATATCAAGTGAGAATTAGGGTGGCCCCTGGTGGCCATTAGAAAGAATGCAGGTTTAACACTAAAAACTCTAGTCCAACTCTTTACCAGAGCTCATCACATATCTCATTGTATACTATATGGAAATGTACATCACCTGCTCTAAAATCTGCTGTTGGACTGCGGGATCATTCAGGTCGGCCTCGGACTGGAATTTTAATTGGAAGGTCATTTTGTGCTGAAGTAGAACCTTTTGACAGATAAAATAGTGCTTTTCCTTACAGTCAACATCCCACCACGTTCCTGTGGCGGTGTTGACCACAGCACAGGATCCCACAGGTTTTTCTTTGTTGTGAGGCTGGCCAATGTTCCACTTGGTGAAGGCTGTGAGGCTCTGGTCAGACCAGTGACCCCAGTTTTTTCTTTTGAGACCGATCCAGCTTTTTATTGAAAGCAGTGAGGAGATTTGGTCGTTCTCAGACATGTTCCTTACGCTAACAAGGTCTGTGTAACTGGACTGACAGTATGTCCTAGCCTTGTGCCAATTCATTTCAGTATTTACCAGGATGTACCTAGAGGGACCTCGTTCTGAAAGGCAAGAAAATAAGGAAAATGGGTTGAGATGTGGACTGACGTTAGACTGATGGTTACTAAGGCAATTCAAGGTACATCTTCAATACAGTCAATAGCTACAGTACTGACATTAAATATACACATATGCCAGGCTAAATATGTCCAGCTGTTAGTGACAGATTGTTATTGTGACATCTGTTGTTAGTGGCATTGCACTAAGGGGGCCATGTTGATCCATACTGAAACAGCTCAACAACTATTCAATGGATTATTGTGACATTTTGTCCAGACATTCATGGTCCCCAGAGGATAAATCCTGCTGGCACCACCACGAGGTTGACATGTTTGTTTTTTCTTGAAATATCTCAACAACTATTGGATGATTAATTCAAATTTGATATTTAAAGGCATACATGTCCCTCTCAGAATCAATTGTGATAGCTAATGATCTCATAACTTTGCATCATAAGATCAAAATGTGTATGTCTTTATGATATAGTACCTGCATAAGCAATAACATTCCCACCAGGGTCAGCTATACTTTGTGTTTACTGCCAATTAGCACGGAGGCTAACAAGCATTGTACCATCTTAACATCAGTATGTTAGTAGAGACATTGTGACCATGTTAGCATGCAGCGCCGTTCTCGTAGAAAAACAGATCCACTGGCAGCATTAAATATATGAAGGAGACATAACATTACTCAAACGTATGACAGACGAGGACATTTTCAGATTCAAGAACATTTAAAAGATACAAAAACTAACAAGTTTGTTTCAGTAACTGCAGCACCACATGCCACCACTGTATTTTGTGTAATGCACCATCGCCCTTGTAAATGTCTCTACACCAAATGCACAAAGAGATGTCAAAAGACAGCGATATTGAACCTGAACCAGTGCATCCCATATTATGTCACTTCCCTTAACATCATGCATGTAGTAATAGCCTGTAGTTGCATGGCATAGATAGTTTTAAACAGCCCATTAGAGGGGCTGGCCAGATGAGAAACTGCTGCAGAGGGAAACATTTAAAGGGTAATTTCACCAATTTTACAAAGTAAAATGTGTGTACAGGTGGCTCCAGAGGAAGCTGCATGTAATCTGATAAATTATGGCTAATTTGCGTTGTGGGTACTGTAGGCACAAGGTTTCGTAAAGCAGTCCACTAGTCCAGCATTGAGCTTCTTTGACACTGTTGGACTCATTACGGACAGTTTAAAAACAAATGAACTAATAAAAAAAACAAATTTCTATTCCACACAATATGCTTTCCTTGCCTACATTACCCGCAATGCAATTTAGCCACAGAGTGACATCACTGGAGGCAATTTATCAGATTACATGCAGCTTCTTGTGGAGCCACAAAAAGCTTCTTACTACTTTTTTGCATATGAAATTTGTGGCTTTACTGACGTGGAGGGTGTTAAAACTAAATATTTCAGTAAATATTTGATCATTACTGCCCTGGCGAAGATCCCACAAGGTTGAAACTGGTTGCCATCTTAAATCAATATGTCCTCCTACTTTACTCTATATATATGATTAATAAAATTCTATTAGAATGTACATTTCTTGTATTTTTGATCTGTTTTTGGTTGTTCTTGCTAATGTATAGTTTTTTTTTCTGCATATTCTGGGACTTTGAATGGGAGCGGCTGCAATGCAAGCGATTTCCCATCGAGGACCATTAAAGTATTTCTGTTTCTGATTCTGATAAATGTTAAATGTGTTCTTCTTGGGCTGTCTGACAACACCACATTTTTTTTTCCTTCTGTGTAAATTCTATTGAAGCAGTTCAGAACTACACGTAATTGAAATTCTTCTTACCATAAAAGCAGACTACAGGATGTAGTCTTGTACATAAAGAGGAGTGCCAAAGCCCATTTGGAGCCATCACAGTACAGGTGTTCTTGTTTTGCTTGTAGTCCTTCGTGACGGGCTCACCTACATACCAGTTGCTGAAATCTGTATCGTTGCGAAAGTCTGCATGTCCCAGCGACCACCTCCATCTGGTCAGGTCATCATAAAGCCCAATCCACACATTCTTTCTACTGCCCTGGAACGCACTCAGCCTGGTGTATTCTTCTTGATTTTCTACAGTTGCAAGGTCGGTGAACATCTCTCTGCAGTAACGCTGAGCTTCAGCCCAGGTCTTTAACATGTGTACATGGTGGTACTCTCTGACGGTTTTGACAGACAGAGCTGATAGCCCTGAAGGGCAAACATAATTTAACACAGTAACAAACACCAACCATGCATTTGCATTGGATTTCATCATATGGTGCATCAACCATCTGTACTGAACTCACACTTGTACACACAATGTTAAAACACAAACATGCCTCTGACCTGAGAGAGTGAGTACAAACAGGAGTGTCCTCTTCATCCTGGAAATAGAAAGATGCAGAACTCAACATACAAAAAGAAACACTTCTCTCAAGGACGGGATATCTTAATATTGGATATTATATATATATAATACTTGTTTTATACATATTCAGGGAAACTTATCAAACTATCTTAGTTCTGAGGCAGAGGTCAGTGAACCCTACCTTTTGGGGAAAGATCCAGCTTTTGTTTCCGTGATTTGTTTTCCGACTTCTCTCAAGCCTTTAGTAAGTATACGCTCACTTTTATTCCGTTTCTGCCCTCCCTCTCTGAGGTAATTATGCAAAGCCATGTTCATTTTTGTGCTCAGGATGTAGAAACATACAAATGAAGATGGGGAAATTGAGCGTGAGTGTGACCTTTAAGTCTTTAAGTTAAAAACATTACAACCCAAGACTTGTTAGCCCATATGAAATAAGCTTGTTACAAGTGACTGGAAAATGTGCATCTGTCCAACTTATCCTGTTCAGGTCTGTAGAGGGCTGGAGTCTATCCCAGCATGCACTGGTCGAGAGGCAGACAGACAGATTCCCAAATCCAATTCATTGTAGAGCTATTTGATCATTTTGGGGGGGTTCATACATTTATAGACATAAAAAAAAAATACCACTATATAACATTTACAAGTAAATGCCCTGCATTCAAAACTGTATTTAAGTAAAAATACATAAGTGTAAAGAGCAAAAACATACCTCAAGTATCCTAAGTAAAAGTGTCAATCTAAAACACTGCATCAGAGTTTAAAAACTGATCAAATGATTTGTATGTAAACCTTGGCTTTGCTGAGTCATTTGGGACTAACATTATTAGATAATTGCAATAGAAAAACCCTGAAGAATCTTTGAAATGTATTAAAGTACAAGTGTAACCATATGTAGTGTTGCTGGAGGGCACCAAAAGACGTTCCACGGTCAAGCCACGTAAAATGTCTTAACTAGATGAAACTTTCTATAAAGGCAGTCTACCATTTGATTGTGCGGTCGGTTATAGTTGATTGATATATGAGAAATTAAGACCGTGTAGTTGCTACAAAACCTTCAAAATGAGCATCTGCATGCGTCAATGGTGCACTCCTGGTTTCAAACACGTGGCACTACACCTCAAAGTGTAAAGTAGCATAATATTGGAATACTTGAGTAAGTAAGGTAAACACGTAAGTAAAAGGTCAACTTTTCATAAGAAAAATAGCAGTGTTTTTGGTATTAAAGCTAATCCAGGTACGGTGTTGGGGCTTCGTTGATAGTTTATTTAGCTTAAGAGGTAGGATAATTTTATGGGAAACATTCAAAATCACTAAATATGAACAAATTGTATGAAATATTGCCATCTGAATGTAACTTAAATTAGAGCTGAGATGTTAACATGGGTAAATGCACAACTATGTTGTGTTTGCAGTGTAATGTTGAATAAATTAATAAAGTTGTGTTCTTTTCTGATGGATGTTAATTAGTCAAAGCAACTCATTTTAATGCTGTACAGTATGATCAGTGTGGGTCAAGCATTTGTAGTCGCATTAACACAAAACAAACATCTTCACCAAAAAGGATCCGATTCAACTCGACTTGTGCCTTTTTTTTCTTAGACTGGGAGCCATATTTGGTTTCCATTAGTGGTTTAGGAAATCCTGAAGTAATTATGTAAACCCAGCTTCTTCATCTCACTGGTAATGAGAACATGGCTTGAACTCTAATTTCCATGCACTATCAGGTGGTGAAATGAAGCGTGTGACCTTCTGCTCAGGGGTCATTCACACTAGTATGTCAGCAAACTAAGGGGCCGTCCATATGGAAACGCTCTTTTGTGTAAACGCACATGTTTTGCATTGTATTGGCCGATCGTCCACATGGGCCCTGTAAACGCACTTTTTTGAAACCTGGTCTCAGGGTAGAAAAATCTGAGAACGTAGCCCTCGCCTTCTCGTGTGGACAGCGAATCCTCATACTTTCCGTATCGATGACGGCATAGCCCCACCCCTCAACCTCTAGCCTTCGACCTCTGAACCCCGTGAGGTCTCATAACAACAACAACAACAATGGCGTACTACGTACTTGTGTTCCGTGTTTCTTGCAACTTGCTCGCCTTGTAGTAGAGTGCGAGTCGCAGGAGCAGTTCGACCTCATTATCGGTCCACACAAACGATTCTGGTTTCCTTGCACTAGCCATTTTCGTCTTCTTCTTGTTGTGTTCGGTTTCCCCGCCTACTGTCTGTTTGTGTACAGCGCGCAAGCTTTATGCACATGCTCCATCTCTTCTCCGCTTTTGGTGAATTTCAAGGGCCACCTGTAGGCCTGGAATATGAACTACAGTGTTTTGAGTCATTTTCAATGGATGCATTTGGACGCAATATTATCGAAACGATGCCAAGGAAGACGGAGGAATGAAAGAGAGATAAAAGATAAAAGAGAGAATTTTAGTTTGTGTGGACAAGGTATAAAGGTGATAGTTTAGAACCATTACAAGCACTCTGTCATTAAAGTAAGAAGATAAATAAGGTAAAACTGTATTCATATCCAGCGGGACAATTACACATATAGAAAAATAACATATAAACATTAGTATAACAATGCGACTGTATGTCTTATTTTATAATCATGGTATCTCTGATCTTACCCATGTCCATTTACAGACATAAATAGACATGGGTCATTTAAAGCTCTTCATTTATCATGAATTACCAGTGTGTAATTCACTCAGAAAGCCACCGCAGATCCTACAGAGGCGTGATGGTACACATCATGATGATGACGTCTGTGTCCTTTTTTTCAAGGTGTTTCCCCGGTGTCCTCCTGTTAATCTAAACATGTACCCGTTGACTGGAAAGTGACAAGTTACGTCGTCTTTCATTACATAATTACATAATCACCACCAGTTAATAGGATGCTGTCTGACTCTTTCACTCACGGGGAGAGAGGCTGTTTTCCCGGGGAAAGTTCACTGAAGTCTCGGTTGGAGGGCTGACCGTTGCGGTGGTTTTCTTTTTTCAACACAATCACACTTGGTGAGTAAAGGGTGGAGGGTGCGGAGAATTGGCGCAGGATCCTCGCACTCAAAGGGCAGTGTGAATGGGGCTCATGATGCTGGGCGTCACTTCCAGATGCCTCATCAGTCCATTCTATAAAATGTTGATATGGTCTTATAAAGTATGTGTGTATATGTTAACATTACCTTGCAAATTATATCTCTGAAGTGAAAACATGGACCATTTTTCATGACAACGATTGATCTTAGAGATTAAGAGCATAGTTTAGTGCTTTGGCGAACACTGACCCTCATTTGTACCATGTTGAAAATGCATCGGTACGTCCACTCAGTGCCCATTTCAGAGTGCAGCGTCTGTGCTTGATTAGCTATTAAATCCATTCCACTTGATTATTGAGAGAATGTCCAAATTAATTAAACTCCACACCAAACTTTACTGGCAGGTTGACACACAGACTGACACTCACACACACACAAAGGTGCTGCACACGTTAACTAGTCATTGAAGAGCAGATGCCAGCCAGCTGAGTTAAGATGGGAATAAAGGCAATAAAATAGGTAGGAAGAAGGGAAACATGACAGGAGAGAGGAAAAGAAGATGGTAAATTAGACTTAAACAGAGGGAGAGAAAGAAAGGGAAGAAATGAAGAAGGAACAAGTGAAGCAGACAAAAAGGGACTGAGGGTATAGAGGCTGGGAGGAGCTCTGGCAGTAAGATTGAATTCTTTATTATTATCTTTAAATCTTTTTAATGATACTGCAGTGATAACATTACATTAGATGAAACAACTGGGAACTTGTAATAGTGTAATTGTGGAATCTATTAAACAGAAAACAGCAGAAGTTATTGTTGATGAATAATTGTGTCACATTAATTGAGATATTTCATTAGATTGTTTTGGTTTTATGTATCTTTATACATAT
>OMLP01041981.1:21521-47816 GCA_900302685.1 Spondyliosoma cantharus | reverse complement strand
GTAGGAGTACCGTTTTACCAGTGGGTGGGCTGCAGAGACCATGCAGGAATCACTTGTTTTCCTCATTCTGGGAGTTGGCAGGCTCAGGGAGGACCAGTTTAAACATGTAGAGACCAGAGAAAACGTGTTTTTCATATTATGGGACCTTTAATACTTGTTATTTTAGCTTAGCGGTTGCTAATATATCACTGATTGTATTCTGTGACATGTGAGGGACAGAAAGAGGCCCTGAGGGCAAATATGATGCAACATAGGGGAATCAAAATGGTGTTGTTAAATGTTAATGTATGAACAATCCGGTTAAAAGAACAAAGGGGGGGACTTTAATGTTGTACAAAACTACGACTTAGACGCGACGAATTCAAGGACAACCAGGATAGATACATGAACTTACAACTGAAGCAACTAGGAATCAAGGATATATGGAGGGACATGCATACACTGGAGATTCATATTCATATCCACACTCAACTTTTTAAAGGATTGACTATTTTTTGATGACAACTGGAGACAAACACAGAGTAGAAAACTGTAGGATAGGAGTTACAGACTTGTCTGACAAGTGCAATATACTTAAAGCTAGGGTCTGTAATGTTGTTCAGAAACACATTTTGTTATACTGGGTGAAATGGTCCTTCTATCCTGAGAGTAGTCAACACATTATGTATTCAGAATAAGGAACGAAAATAATCAGACCTCTGTGGCAGCTGCAGGACTGAGAAAAAGCTGACCAATCCGTGCTATCCAGCCCAAATAGAAAGAAAATCGGATGCCTTCATGTCTCTGCCTATACCCTCCTCTGTCCCTCCCTCCTCCAGGCCTGCACAGGTTACGTTCTCCCTGCTGAGTCCCACTGCCAGATGCGTGTTCAAGTTTGTGGGGGCATGGCTTTGGACGGAGCACTAACGGGATGGGGAGGGGGGTGGAACTTAGAGGAGGTGCCACTTTCAAATCTTGCTAGCTCTCTTGCTAGCTCTCCAAGATTGTAGATCCTAGCTTTAACAGTGAATCTAACCATTAGAAAGATGAACACAGTCTGGAGGCTGAATGTAGGCCTACTGAATAGTAAAGGACTGGTGGAAGAAATAATCAGATATAGGGAGGGAAATGATAACAGGGAAGTGGACCCAACTATTCTGTTGGATGCACTGAAGGCAGTACTAAGAGGGAAACTAATAGCACAAACAGCAGCCCTCAAAGAACCAGACTGGAACTCTATACAAACTTAACTGGGCAACTAAAGGAACTAGAAAGACAACATAGGACTTCCGGTTATGGCGTCTACCTAAGCAGCAGCAGGATTTAGAGCTCCGACCTATTGGGCTCATATCTGCTCTTCCATTTCGACATAAAGTCACTCAATTGTCCACGCTTGCTCCAGTACTGATTGTATTACAACTCTCTCTACAAAAATGCCAAACCCATGTAAAAATAAGCCGAGGAAAGCGATAGATAGATACAGAAGATACAGTGTCATTCCTTCAAACCTGGCTGCCAGAAGTTTTGGGTACGGATGCACTACCAAGTCCAATCACCTTAGAATGGGCCCACAGATTACCAGGTCGACAGGTTCCGAACGGGCCCCCCCGCGCCATCATCATGAAGTTTCTCAACTATCAAGACAAGGTGAAGGTGATGAAGGCGGCTCGCCAAAGAGGAAAAGTGATGTACTGTGTTTCCCAGACCTGTCCACGGAGGTACAAAAACAACAGAAACAATATGACGGGGGGGTTAGGGTTTCCACCAGGGTTGCCGGAGCCTTTTCCACACAGCAGCAGAAGTGGAGGATTTCGTCCAGCGGGTCCGACAACAAAGTGCTGGTTAACCATCCTGAGGGTCTGTAACCTGCTGCACTGAGCATACTGATGCTCACTGAGTTACCTGCCAAACGCGTGTATCCTCAAGACTGACAATTCAGAACTGGCATTTTAATTTGCTTTCCTTTTCTTATATGCATAAAACTACATATTTGAGAAAAAATACTGTTTACGCTATAGGCATATTTCAATTAGTTAAGTTATAAGGTGACCACTATGATGCTTCCAGGGTTGGAGCATAGGTCTGGTCTGATTTCTCTGCTCCTTCTAAAGGATCAGGGACTATAACCGAGTCATTTTTCAAGGAGGGGGAATAACTGTGTAGACAATTCACAGTGGGTAGTCAGGGAGAATTTGTTTATAGGTAGTCAATGTTTGTAAGGGTGTTAATTTTTTCAACTTGTTAGGTGCTTGCTTTTGTAGACAAGGCTAAATGGTATAAACAGGGCTCTACCCTAGAAATGGTGTTACTAAGTAAATGAGTAGGAGTTGTGACCTGGAGCTTGTCTCATGGAATGTTAGAGGCCTTAGGAAATTTGTTAAACTAAATCAAGTAATGACCAGACTAAAACAGTACCACTCAAAAATCATCTTTCTACAAGAAACTCACTTACTCCCAGGTGAGACAGCTCGATTGAGGAAAAGATGGCCAGGCAAAGTAACAACTTGTTCCTTTTCATCACACGCCAGGGGTGTGGCCGTGCTTGTGCATAAATCCATCCCACTATGCATACAAAAAACTGTGTTAGATCCTAAAGGCAGATTCATCATTATACAGGGTTCGTTACTGCAAGATCTGATTCTGGTTAATCTATATGGACCCAATAATGATGACCCTAACTTTTATAATAATCTGTTCTTATCAATTTCTTCATTACACGGAGACATAATAATAGGCAGTGACTTCAACTGCGCCCTAGATCGCGAACTCGACCGCTCTTCAGGCTCCAATATTTCTCAACCAAGAAGCAGGAAGATTATACAGCATTTTATGTTCGAACTTAACTTAAAAGATATTTCAAGAGATAGAAACCCTACAAAGAAAAACTATTCATGTCACTCTGCTAGCCATAATACCTACAGCCGTGTCGACTATTATCTCATCTCCAGTACAATTGTTTCTAAAGTTAAAGATTGCTTGTATAAGAGCATCCTAATATAGGACCATGTCTTAATCTTGCTCAAGTATTCTGCTTCTGCTGACCTTAGAGGTCAGACTATTTGGCATCTGAAACCACTTTGGTTACAAAACCTTACGTTTTTGGAATTTGCAAGTTCAAATATTGATGACTTCTTCCATCTTAACACTACTGAAACATCTACAGCAGTAAGATGGGAGGCCTTTAAAGCCTATATTTGAGGTCAAATGATGGGATACACTAAAAATAAATCAAATAAACAATTTTTACAGATGCTAGAGCTTGAAAAGGACATAAAGGAGCTTGAATTGGAAATAAATACAAACAACAGCAGTGAGGCACAAAGAAAATTTTGAAAGCAAAATATAATACGCTATCCACTAATAAAGCCTCTGCAGGACTTATCAGACTGAAGCAGACATAATATGATCAGGGAGAGAAGGTGGGGAAACTTCTAGCATGGCGCATAAAAACACAGCAAAACGAGAGAATGATAAATGAGATCATAAATACAAATGGAGAAAAGATAACAACCCCTCAAAAAATTAACGATCTCTTTGAGTCATGTTACTCACACTTATACTCATCTGAAACCCATATAACCACTGAATCTCTCCATCATTTTTTTGATCATATTAAAATCCCTTCACTTAGTGAAGACGCTAAAGCTGAGCTAGACTCCCCAATTACAAGAAAGGAAATTTCTGATGCTATTGATAAAATGAAAGGGGGAAAGGCTCCCGGTCCTGATGGACTTCCATTAGATATATATAACATTTTCAAAGATAAATTAATATCTCCCCATTCGATATGTTGGTGGATACCTTTCAAACAGGTGAACTTCCTCCATCTCTGCGTAATGCTCTCATAATTGTATTATTAAAACCTGGGAAACCACCCACAAAATGTGAGTCATATCGACCAACCTCACTAATAAATTCTGACGCTAAGATATTTGCGAAAGTGTTGGCACTTAGGCTGGAGAGGTACCTGCCTCTTCTCATTGATCCTGATCAGAATGGGTTTGTCAAGGGGCGCCAAGCTTTTCATTGTGTCCGCCGAGTCCTAAATATTATTCATGCAAAGTCAGAGCACCCAGATACAGCACTACTGTCTCTGGATGCAGAAAAAGCTTTCGATCGGGTTGAACACCACTATCTCCATGAAGTGCTTTGGTCTAGGCAATTATTTCTCCACTTGGATTAAAATATAATACAATAACTCAGTAGCTTCGGTGGCGACAAATAATATAACATCCAAAGGATTTAAACTTGCAAGGGGCACACGCCAAGGCTGCCCCCTTTCCCCACTCTTGTTTGTGCTGGCAATAGAGCCATTGGCAATTGCCATTAGGAGCAATCAAAATATTATGAGTATACATATAAATAGTATGGAGAATAAGATTGGACTATTTGCGGATTACATTATTGTGTTTTTATTCCATTTGGAACAGTCATTACACTTTCTGCTTGACATTATTAAGACATCTGACTCTTTATCGGGCTATGAAATCAACAAATCAAAATCTGCTATCCATCGATTCCTGGGCGTGCTTCCCGCACTCCCCCTGGAGCTTGATTACTTGTGATGCAAGCAAGATAAACCCAGAAGTTAAGAGTAAACTTATTATATACAACAGTGTCAGGGTGTGGCACGATTTAACTAAATATATGGGAAGGGAAAATATTAAATCTTTGCTCTCCCCTATAACCCAAAATCCGGACTTTCCTGCTGGCATTGGCTCATCTGTGTTCTCCTCCTGGCAGAATAGAGGGATACGTGTAATTGGTGACCTATTCAAAGATAACATTTTAATGTCCTTCCAACAGTTGCAAGTAATGTTTGATATCCTCATGCAACATTTCTTTGCATTTCTGCAAATGAGGCATTTTATATCTTCCCAGGTCACACTCTCTCCTGTCGACTCATCTAGTAATCACATTCATCCAAGTACGTGAAAATGGAAAACATTTTATATCATCATTTTATTCACTTCTTGGTTCCTTTAACATGTATGACTTGCCAAATATTTCTAGGAAATGGGAAAAGGATTTGGATACTGAATGTATAGAAGATGACTGGCAGGCTGCTATACGTCTGATTAATACCATATTCACATGTAATAGGTTAAGGGAAACTCAGTACAAGATACTTCACAGACTTCATATTACCCCTGTCATCTTGCACAAAATGAATCCTTCCTTTTCTCCTATATGTATTAAGTGCCGCTCTGATAGGGCAACATACTTTCATTGCTTTTGGGAGTGTAAGATGATCTCCAGATTTTGGACGTTTATTTCCAAGGTGATTGGCGGGATATTTAAATCAAAAATGAATAAAGACCCCGGCGTTTTCCTCCTTGGCCTTCCCTCTAGGGTATTACACCTCCCTGCTACACATTACAAACTTCTTGAGAAGCTCCTTGTAATTGGATTAAAGATTCTCCACCGAGTGTTACCCTTTGGTACAGAGAGGTGTTTAGTACCCTCGCCCATGAAAGATTACAGGCTGTCTTGAAGGGGAAAGATGATTTGTTTTTCAAGATCTGGACACCTTTTCTAGACTATTTACCTGCAGACCTGAAGAATTTGCTTCTAAAGGGAAAACACTTCTCTGAGTGGAAGTCCCCTCCAATGACCTTTACATGATGGCTCTGATGACTGGTTACCCTAAAATGTACATATAGTGGGCTGGACATATTTTAGCACTCTCAAGGTTAACTGTCTATCATCATCATTATAATTATTATTGTTATTGTTTTCATTATTCTTTAGTTTTGCTCTTTTCATTTCTCTTTTCATTATTTCTTTACATGCCACTTCATACTATAATTATTTTCATTATTACCTCTGTGTTTCTGTGCTCTTTTATTGACTTATGACTGTCTGGGGGAGGGGGATGTTGTTGTGTTATCTGTTTGATTGTCATTATTTGTATTGTCATTATTCATTATTGTCATGTCATTATTGTAAAATTCAATAAATAGTATTATAAAAAACAAAAAAAAATCTGCTATCCTTTTCCTTAAACACTCAGACAGGATAAATCCACCTATTCAAACTGTCAGGATCCGGTTCGCCTCTGCTGTCTCTGTGTCCATGTTTTACCTTTCTCCCCCAGGGCTGGGCGGGGCCTTCTGGTCCCTACTGCATCCACCCCCCTCTGCACACCTGCTGCTCATCTACTTGGTTCCCTGCTCTTCACACCTACAGCAGTTAAAAGCCGGTCTCCCCCTCCACTCAGTGCCAGTTCGTTGTTTCATCCTTTGTGGTAACACTCTCGGCCCTGTGAATTTGTGATTGTCACAAGAGAATATTTTTGACTCCTGCTTGGATTGGCTCTTTTGCCTTGACTTACCTGTTTTGTGTTTCCTTCCTCCAGCCCTGCCATTTGCCTGCCCTCAGCCCTGCCTCACCCAGCCCTGTCATCTCCAGCAACCTGTTCCACTCCCCCATGTCCTCATCGGTCTGCTTTTGTTTCTTTTTTGAGCCTCTTTTGTCCGAAAAAACTGTCTTCTGCACCAGATCTGCATTGTGGGTTCAGTCTCAGTTCTGTTTAGCTTTTGAACTCCTGACACAAACACCATTTAAAGTGGTCTCAGATAGCTTCACTTATCTAGGCATAAGAGTCACCCCTAAAATTGATAATTTAGTATCTGCAAATTATGATCCAGTAATTGAAACAGTGATAGAAACAATTAATAGATGGTCATTGTTACCAATCTCCATGATAGGCTGTATAAATATTCTTAAGATGAGTGTTCTTCCGAAATTCCTTTACCTTTTCCAGTCGATTCCTCTAAGTCCTCTTACTCAATTTTTTGGCAAAAATGAAAAGCATGTTTTCTAAATTCATATGGAACAACAGAAGGGCCAGGTCTCGCTTATCCTTACTTTATTTCTCCTATGAAAGAGGGGGTCTTAAACTCCCAAACCTCCAATGGTATTATTGGGCAGCCCAACTTTCTACTGATTCGCATTAGGAACACCGCTGCCCTGGGTTAACATTGAAAGAGGAAACACATCTCATTTACCTCTTAACTCATACTTGTACTCAGCTAAACTAAAAGACCTTAAGAAAAGTACTCAGAATCCCTTTGTTAAAAACACAATACATGTTTGGTATGAGGTACATAAACACAGAGATGAAACACCGTTATTGTCCCAATTTTCTCCGATCTGGGGTAATGATTACTTCACACCAGGTAAGAGTGATATGGGCTTTCAAATCTGGGCTGATAAAGGCATATGTAAGATTGCAGACCTATTTGACAAGTATATTCTTATGTCTTTTGATGATGTGCGACAGAAATATGATATTCAGACCAAGCATTTCTTTAAATATTTACAGATCAAGAGTTTCATATTTAAGACTCAAAAGTCACTATCCTTACCTTCTCTCACCTCTGTGGAAGAAATATCAACTAATCATAACTCCAAGAGGGGCCTGATCTCTCGGTTTTATGTAATAATTGTGGACGGCTCCCAAGTCTCCTCAGAAAATAAAAGGGTGGTGTGGAGTGAGGATCTAAACACTGACATATCAGTGGAAGAATGGCAAGGAGTCTGCTTAAAAGCCCAAACACAATCCATAAACACCCACTTTAAATTAATTCAATTCAAGTGGTTAATGAGAACCTATATAACACCAATCTTGCTAAATAAATTTGACTCCAATACCCCTGATATGTGTGAAATGAAAGGCACTTTACTCCACTGCCCATGGGACTGCCGAAGTATTCAGACTTTCTGGTTGGAAGTGTTACACACCCTTTCATGTGTCACAGGTGTGAAATTACCTCTATGCCCTAAGCTATGTATCCTCGACTTTCCCTGCAAACTGCAAACTAAGCAAGGATGATAGGAAAATGCCTGTATATTGCTTATTACAAGCTAAACACACCATAGCCAAATCTTGGAGATCTGTCAACAAACCAAGTTTACAAGTGTGGCTTGCTGGATTGTCAAACTCTCTCGCCTTGAAAAACTTACTCTTGCAAGTAAGGTTAAATATTCGATTTGGAGCCGTTTTCTATCATTTCCGGAAGGTGAGAAAGCCATTGAAGCCTTCTTGCCATAACAGAACTATTTCATTTGACATGTATTATTTTTTCTTTAATTGTATATTTATTTGCATTTGGAAACATGCTGATGTTTACTCTAGACCATGAAGAGTAAGTCAATGTAGTGCCCTGTCATAGAACTGTATTGGAAGTTGTTTTGCCGCTGCCATGCATCTTACTTGTTCTCTTTATTTTGTCGCTGTCATTATAAATAATGAAAAACCTCAATAAAACATTTAATTCAAAAACCACTTGGTTTGTGCCAGGAAAACATTTTTCAGTTTTTCCTCTCAATAGCTACCTGTACGTTGCCACAAACAGGTATGTTCCAGGTATCCTTAAAAACAAACAGCTTTGTCGCCACACACAGCGGCAAATGGCGCAGCTTCCCGTGATAAAACATCGATCTTTTGACGCCACAAACGCGGTTAGAAAGCATCTTGAGTTCGCCTTAAAAATATCCAGTGGTGTCGCGTTCACAAATTTTGAAACAGCGCAAAAGTCAGTTAGCCTAATAAACATGTAATGTGAATGTGCTATTACACATTTTGTAGAAATGTAAATATAGCAGCCAATGTAGCATCTGATGTGCAGAAAATATTACTGCTAAAATGTTGTATTGGAGACTGCACTGACAGATGTGTCTGATTTTATGACCTCCACCTTAATAATAATAACACATTTAGTTATTACGCTGGTTCCTACACGTTTTGTTCAGCGAGAGAATCTTCACAGATGAACACCACTTTTGTGAACTTCACAGCACAAATTAAATCATTAGAAGTAAAAAGCTAATGTTGGGCTATAAACAGACTACATGGTGGTCGCATGAGTTTAAGCATCACCACCACTAAGCATCTTACTACACAGCTACCATACAGGTTTTTCTATTAACTGATCAATCTACAAGGTGAAAAGTTAGAGTTAGTATAGTTTGTAACCAAAGTACACAAGTAGATAAGATTCAGTGTTTGGTGTGATGACATTTAACGTCCTCCATGTCTGTAGTCTCATTTAGCCACTTTAGCCGTTTTGAAGACACGTAAGCACATTATAGTGAAATTTTATGTCGTAGAACAAAACATGTAAATATCTTGAGCCTGTGGTGAACACAGACCGTATTTCAGGCATTTAACCGAAAAAAATTCTATACTGATGACCAGATTAAGGATATCTTTAACACTCTCACATAAAGGACTTAAAGGAGTTTTCATTGAACTTTTCACACTTGATTTAATGGGCGAGAACAGAGTTGATAACAGGCCGGCAGCAGACTGCCTCCATCTAAACTGCGGCTTTTAATTTGCCTGATGAAAAATCATGCGAATCAATAGGAGCTCATTTAGTTGTGTGACTTGTCAGCCACCTGACGAATGACGGGGGCCCTCCTCTGACACAGTACAAAAAATCACAGCTAATTGATAAGGCAGTGGAGCAATATATGGAGGTCATTGATTCTGTTTCTCTTCTAATTTAATCTGAATACACCAGTCACGTTGATTAAAAAATCCCCCGCGTAAATAACAGTTATTGCTGATAAATGCTGTCAGTTTTCTCGACAGCCCGCCCGACACGAAAAGTGCTGACGGCCTCCCCCTACCTCTTGTCTTTTTTTAAACCAATAATGCATAGTGAGCCCGTGTCTTTCCATAAAGACGTTTCACTGTCCATTGAATCACTCAAGTCACCCCTGAGACGTCAGCCCAGCCCCTCAGACACAGAGCGGTTACCAGAAACTCCCATTTTCATAGTTAGACAAATAAATCGGCCTCTTTTTTTAGCTTTGCCGGATCGTAAATCAGAGACCCCCTTAAAACATTTACACCCTGTAGTTTAATCAATCAGCAAAAATGTCGGGCTCATTACGTAAATATGAACAGATTGCGCGATCTTTTAACGTAATCACACGTATCGGCGCAGGTTTGCCCGGGGCCCTGTCCTGTCACTTAACTAATGGGCGAGTCAGGGGGGAGAGTGACGGGCCCCAATAAATTCACATCTGTCCGACTTAAAACGCTGTTCCAAAGCACGGAAAAGGCCCCGTTTCTGCCAATAAAGTTTATTGAAAAGGGCGTGGCCGAGGGGGAACGTGTTCACGAGAGTCGTTTATTGTTGCAGGAAATGTATGTTACAGGTGTTTTTCTTTTCTTTTTTTCTTCTTACAAATAACAGTGGATTTAGTGTCAGTGTAACCTTCAGTTCTGCTGATGAGCGAAAAGATGCAACAAACGAAAGAAAACGCAAACCGTGTTGTTGTTGTTTGTTTGTTTGTTTGTTTGTTTTTTTACTGTGGGTGACATCAATTTGATCCGACAGTAAAGAATGCACAGAGAACAGCTGGGGAAAAATAAAAAGATTTTATTTAGCTATCATGACATTTTTGATACTGATAAATGAAGAGCACCAGACTGTTTCCAATGGCGTTTACCAACAAGGCCCATGTCTGCCCTCTTGTGGCAAAATAAGAGAAGACACCATGCCTGACTTGACCTAATTTGTTATGCATCGTGAAAACAAAAAGGCCTACAAGAAGACTTTGTTTGAGTAATATTTCAATAAAGGTAATAACAAGCTGAACCTATGTCTATATGTTTCCTCAAACAGGCTATTTTGCAGCTTTTAGTTGCTTTTGCGCTTTTATGAAGCTTGCTCAAATATAAATAGCCAACCAAATATTGTTGTACAAGTAATATTTTTGTTCTATCAAAAGATAAATGGCCTATTTCAAATGTGCTCAATATAAGATATTAAATTATAATTGGTTAGGTTTAGGATTAGAGCTAACAATTACATCAATTTAACTTCTGGACAGGTTGTATTTAAAGGAGATCTGTTGTGCTTTTTAAGTTTTTTTTTTTTTCTTTTCCTGCAGTGTTTTAAAGGTTCTTGTGCATGTAAAAGATCTTGAAAGTTAAAAAGGTCCAAGTCCACACCAATAGAAGTTCCTCTCTCCCACAGAAAACACTGCTCATGAAACGCCTTGGCAGTAGACCTTTAATTCTGTGACTAGGTGTCATCACACTACCTCACCATGTCACCCCTAGCGTCTAGTTTGGCGCATAACAATTGATTTAGCACAGATGCGCTGTTTCTCCTTGTTGTTCTTCTTCTTCGGTTTCTTCTTCTTCTCATTTTTATTAATAAAACTGACGTCGTTCTTGTACGACCCAAATAGCCTACATTTAATACATTAATGCCTTCGTCTCTAACCGTGACCCCTTCTTCTTCTCTCAAATATTTCCGCTCCTGACTGCGCATATAAAATGCGCATTTTGTGCGCCGCTTGGCTCTTAGAGGTGCGCTTGTGTGTGAGGGGCGGGCCGACCTCAGCAGGGCGGGTCTTTGTAGTTTTGAAGCACATGACAGACCAAATGAAAAGCGTGTAGTTTACTCTCAAACTCCACATCTTCACTCTACAGCGTCTGCTGGTTCAACCGAGCGCAGACTCACCAGAAACCCGCTGCACATCCACACAGACCGCTGACAAACACTGTGACTGTGAACATGGCCTCCTCAGAACTCGGTAAGAGTTTCTTCTTCATTTAATTAATTCGCTGTCGTCACTATAAAGTTTTCCTCTGCGACATGCAGGATGGGTGCTAGCTCTTGCTAACGTTAGCCAACGTGGTCATGGTGTCTAGCTTAAACACACCTTTATTTCTCCATTAAAAAATGCGTGTAAATGTTTGTTCAGCCTCCTCTTCGTCTCTCCTCGCAGCACTTTTGAGTGTGTCAGACAAAACTGGACTGGTGGACTTCGCCAAAAGGCTGGTGGATGTGGGTCTGTCTCTGGTCGCCTCAGGTGGTACAGCCAAAGCCCTGCGTGATGCTGGACTGGCTGTCAGGTGGGTGCTGAATACAAGTGAAACCCAGTGCAGTTTTGTTTGTTTTTTTCCCCCCTCAAATTCACTAAATCCTGTAGCCCAGCCACATGTGGATGGCCTTCTCTAAGCTGTCAGTGTCTCTGCTGTGTGTCAGGGACGTGTCTGAGCTGACTGGTCACCCGGAGATGCTGGGGGGCAGAGTGAAGACCCTCCATCCTGCTGTCCATGGAGGCATCCTGGCCAGGACAACCCCCTCCGACTCAGCAGACATGGAGAAGTTGGGCTACAGCGTGGTCAGGTGAGAGAAGCACTGCAAACCACTGGAAACATCGAAAACATTTACATTTTATAAAAAGCCTCGGCTGTGTTATGATATGGTGGAAATGTTTCTTTTTATGCACAATAAACTTGCAAATAGTCAATACAGAGATGAATGAACTATATTGAATCAAAGGGCATGTGTAACTTGTGGATGCGAGGCAGATCACACTCTAATATGGTTAAAGTATAGGCTTGTGTTGTGCTATTAGGAAGCACATGTAGCTGATTTAGAAGCTGGTTAATTGGAAAACTGCTGATCCTGCTTTAAACTCATCTTGTGACTCTTATTTGTTCAGGACTGGCGGAATGTGATTAGATATGAGATGTCACGATGTTGTCTTTGCAGAAAGAAACTACGCATTTGATAGCGACAGAATTTGGCCCAGATTAGATGATTGGATCAATGTCTTTGTCGTTTTCTCCTTGTGTGCATGAGTTAAAGGTTGAATGAATCATTTGATTAGGATGAAAAAATAAGTGTGAAGCTCATGCTGCAAGGCAGCTGATGTTTGTAAAGGGATTCACACTGATAAATGACACTGACACTGCCATAAAAATAGGTGTTTGCTTTTGGCCTTTGGGCCACCATGAAGAGTCAGGACCAGAGTCTGTTTGACATGCTACTATATCAAAGCCAATAAAATGGCAGGAAGTTAATAATCTCCATCTTTGACTAATGATTTATCATTGAAGTAATTTATTAAGGGGGGGGCAAACATTTGCAGCTTCTCAAATGTGAATATTTGCTGGTTCTTTATTTTCTTAATAAAATCTAAATTAAATGTTAGATTAGACTTGGTTTATGATTATTGGGTTGACAAAATAAGCATTGGAAGACGCATTGTGGGCTTTATCACTCTTTTTATGCAAGACAAAATGCTTACTTGATTGATCAATGAAATGAATTGTTTTCCTTGCAGTTAGATTGTGGAACAGAGAATCCTGCTGTTTATTCCATCTGAAATGTACAAAATAGATGAAAGCTAACTGATAAATTGGAGTCAGTTTCTCTGACAAAGCTTTGAGTGTTGTTTTGCCCACAACCTTCAGACATGAACTGTGAATGGATTCAACAGCGTAATTTTGAGCACATGAGGATCCGTGTGCACAAAGCCTCACATGGTCTGTCTAATTGTTGTAAAAGCCCCAAATTATGTCACACATGCTCAACCAATATTTTTACATTTCACCCAATTTTTAAAAATAAATGAATAGAAAAAAAGGTCAAACGAGTTTCTCCATTGGTTCATTTTGAGACACTGTGAAAGCTATAACAAAGTTCGAGTCTTACTTTTATCATGAAGACATTTTCTAAAGCTGCAAGGGTGCACTCAAAAGGGAAACTTTGAATGATGGGCCTCAGAGTTCCCAGTACTTTCTGACACTGATATCGCATGATTCAAATTAGAAAACTCACCCTAATTGGTATTCTTGTTTTGGATGGTAAGTATGTGTATGGTGTTTGGATTTTTTTCAAACGGATGATGATTATCTTCATGAAGGCTCTTACACTTATTCTGCGTTTGCTCATTTTAAGAGTGGTGGTGTGCAACCTCTACCCATTTGTGAAGACTGTCTCCAATCCGAGTGTCACCGTGGAAGATGCTGTGGAGCAGATCGATATCGGTGAGTTGTGTGGAGAAGATTACGTGCATTTCATTTTAGAATAATAAACTACCACATTTGATTAAATGTGTATAAATAATGATGATGCTAAAGATAATTCTGTCACATTGCATTAAAAACTGTATTTGTTCTTCACTAAAATAAGAAAGATACTGTGATGATGATTACTATTCTTCTCAGGCGGCGTAACGCTGTTGAGAGCAGCGGCCAAGAATCATGCTCGTGTCACCATAGTGTGTGATCCTGCTGACTACTCACTGGTTGCCAAGGAGATGGAGAGTTCAGGAGACAAAGATACAGCCCTGGAAACACGCAGGACGCTGGCCCTCAAAGTAACATTGCTGCTCTTACTTTCCCACACCATTTTAAGTACAAGACTAACACGTTTAGGGTAACTTCTGGTGCACATTAATTTACAAGAATAACAGTATTTAACTTTTGGAAATGCATGGGTCTTTTTAAATGGAGGGATCGGAACCAGAAAGCTTTACTTTGGAGCAGAAAGGAGAGGTCTATCTACCAAACAATCAATTTTGAAAATTGTTTTAAAAGTATAATTAAATAATAATGCACCAATTTCAGCTTCTCAAATGAGAATTTATGCTTTTTTTTCTTAGTTCTCGGTAATTAAATATCTTTATGTTTTAGACTGTTCGGACAAAAAAAAGCAATTTTAATATTTCTTTGACTTTTGAAAATCGTGATTAGAAATTTTCCCCATTTTCTGACATCTCATTGACCAAATGATCGTTGACCAAATTGTTACATTAATTGATCATGAGAATAATAGTTAGCTGCAGCCCTACATTAAAATCTGTAAAATTCACTCTTAAACTTAAACAAGTTTGATGAGACATGGGAAAAGGTTCGACAGAATGTCATTTTTATTTTAGTTGGAAGAACTTCAATTGTGTTTTACTGATCAGCCTTCCTTGATCTTCTAATCACATCAATCCTGTCACTGTTAAGACTTGTTCCAGTCGAATCTCAGTTCTAGCAAACGGTTTGGAGTAAGAGGTGATTCATGCCTTTGACTTTTTTTAAGGAATGTGCCTCCATCTTAAAATGACGGCAGCACAATTGTAGCAACATGCTGATAGACTGTTATGAAACACATTAAAAGGCAAGAAGGTTTCTGAAACGAAAGTCAGTTAAATAGTCTATATGTTGATAATGTCACTCAGTTTGCCGCCAAATTGTGTCTTTGGTCAGTACTGATTGAAGTCTGTTTGTTTTTTGTCGTTTCTCCTGCATTGACCCTCATCTCTAAGCAAAGTCCAGTTCAGGATTTTTATCACTGTGTTGACATTTGTGTTTAGGTTACAGAGTTGAACTTTTGGCAGCCTGTGAACTTTCTTCCAATAGACATACTGAACTGAATGAGTTAAATAGATCTGCTTGAGCTTAGAAATGGCTTTGCTGTGGGATGATGCCTACAGAAATAATGTTGATGTCTTTGTCATAATGTCACCACAACCTTGTATGAAATTCTTAATTGTGGAATGTTAAGTTGTAAATGCTTTGAGGTTTATATCCCGTCTTTGGTACACAGTCGAAGATCTTGTCTTTCTCATCTGCATGTATTTTATGTTCTTTGCTCATCAGGCCTTCACACACACAGCACAGTACGATGAGGCCATATCAGACTACTTTCGTGGACAGTACAGTCGTGGTGTTTCCCAGCTGCCTCTGCGCTATGGCATGAATCCTCACCAAGCACCCGCCCAGCTTTACACCCTACGCCCAGCCCTCCCCCTCAAAGGTAGACCCACATAACAGTGTGTCAGTGTTAGCATTGTTTAGCAATTTGTCTTAAAAAGAGTTGTTTAAATTTTTGGGAACTATGATTATTGCCCTACTGACAGAGAGTTAAGGCCGAGTGAAGATTGGTACAACTCCCACTCTGTCAATTTAAACAAGTTCTAGTCAGTAGACGGTTAGCTTAGCTTTCCTCTGGAAACAAGGAAACAAAGGTACAGAATCCACCTACCATCAAATCTAAAGCCATCTCAGTAACACATTTTTATAGAGTTTGTTCAATTTGTACAAATCAAAATGTAAAAGCGACAGTTTACCATTTTAATCTCCTGCCTTGCAACACATTACACTACATTAAGCCAAGAAATTGTCCACACAAAAACCAGTATGAAAGCAACAAATTGCTTTTCTATGGGTGGTAAAGTGTGGAACTAAAACAATATGTAACATATTAATATGTTATGTTGAGAGGACAAAATGAGAGTGGTATTGATCTTCTTAGCAAACTTTCTGCTTGAATGAAAATAAAGATGTTTAGTACATACTCATGGTTTTGTCCAGACCAACTAACAGTGATTGCAACAGAAGAAGCACCAGCACAGCCAAGTTTAGATAAAACAGCATAGCAGGGGTTTTGGCAGTTGTGCCTTGCCATTCTTCCTAGATTAGAGCTAACAACAGCAGTGTGTCAGCTACCCTTTATTGGGTGTGAAAGCACGCCCCTCCCAAAAGAAACAGACAAAGCATGCGTCTTATATGCGTTTCACTCCCGAGCTGTGAATGCTCTTCTCTCGTGTCCCAGGCTTATGCCTGCTTACACACCCAGCAAAGAGGATCTGGTTTGATTGACAGGAACCCGAGCTGAAGATGTACACTCAGTGCAAAATGTATTTTCTGCTGTAATTTGATCCATTTTTGTTTTTCTTTCATACATTTATTTTGCCTTGATTACATGTGATGGGGAAAAAGAGATTTTTGTCATATTGTATTGTTACTTGTATGGTGAAATAATACAGTACACCCAGGGGAAACGCTGAGCAGTGATAAAAACCTTTGTAAGATAGAAGTTACTTCTTTTGACAAGAGGAGAGGGAGATAATTCAGTATGATGCTGATTTCTGAAGACATAGTGAAAATTACAAATGTATCCTTAAATATCATTGATTTTTATTTTTGCTACTATTTCTGTGACTGCCCCCTCTCAGTCGTCAACGGTTCCCCTGGCTTCATCAACCTGTGTGATGCTCTGAACGCCTGGCAACTGGTCAGGGAGCTAAAGAGCACCCTTGGCATGGCGGCTGCCACTTCCTTCAAACATGTCAGCCCTGCAGGTAAGGCCAGAAGAGACTTTCAAACTCACCCTTCACAGTATAAATGTAGAAAATGAAGTCCCTGTATATCAGTAATGACTCTTTACACATTTCTTTTGAAGGAGCTGCAGTAGGAGTTCCTCTGACTGAGGAGGAAGCCAAAGTGTGCATGGTGCATGACATGCTAAAGGATCTGACTCCGCTGGCCACGGCCTACGCCAGGGCAAGAGGTCAGGAACAAGGAATTGTATAGGACAGCATAACCTGAAGTATATGGAGCTATATTTATTTGACTTACCGTTTTATTACTTCAAAACATTATACAGATTTTAAAAAACTTCAAATTGGCTGCATGGAAGTGATTACAAGATCCTTTTATAGGTTTATAAAGCTCTTAATGGTCCTGTTCTTACCCATGTATCAGATTTTCTAGTCTATGAACCCTTTAGAACCTGAGCTCTTCTGTTGGTGGCCTTTAAATTATCCTTAGTATCAGAAAAAAATTTGCCACTATAATCCACATCTCTGGAAGAGCCTCCCTAAAGACCTGAGGACAGCAGAGAATGTTGGTATTTTTACAAAACACACTCAATACTCAAAGCCCTACCTTTTTTTTAAATCTAACTTTATTTGTCTAATTATGTGTTTTATTACGATGGTGTGTGATCATTTCCTGTTTTTGTTGATTACTCTCTGTGTGGAATGGGGTGAAAGGACTATTGTTTTTACACTGTTAAAAGTGCTATACAAATAAACTCAGATTAATCTAATTTTGTTAACTCTTTTGACACCCGCAGGTTCAGACAGGATGTCTTCTTTTGGAGACTTCATCGCTGTGTCAGATGTGTGTGATGTTCCCACTGCCAAGATTATATCAAGAGAGGTAAAATCGTGTGTCAAAGAACAAACTCAGATAAAGTTTTCTTTTTGTTGTGAAATTGTTTTGCTTGATCATGATTCATTTTGATTTCTCTCAGGTGTCAGATGGCATAATTGCTCCTGGTTATGATGAGGAGGCACTGAAGATTCTCTCCAAAAAGAAGAATGGAAACTACTGCGTGCTTCAGGTGAAAGATTTCTATCGATCCTAATTTCTGTTTTTAAATAAGGGTGTTTCATATCCGAGCCAAGATAACTTTTCTGATTTAACAATGTGTATTTTGTCCCAGATGGATCCAGGCTATGAGCCGGATGAGACTGAGGTGAGGGTGTTGTTTGGTCTCTATCTCAAACAAAAGAGGAATGGAGGACTAATCGATAAGAAATTCTTCAGCAACGTTGTCTCCAAGGGCTCTGTGAGTGTTTACTTATTGTATTTTAGGCTCATTCTGCTATGTCCTTAAATAGTACTTTACATTTTTACACAACATACCTGAAGATTTGATTGTTTCCGTTCTCAAGCTCTCCGAGGAAGCTGTGCGGGACCTCACTGTGGCCACCATCGCTGTCAAGTACACCCAGTCCAACTCTGTCTGCTATGCCAAAGATGGACAGGTAAGAACAGGCTGCTAAAAGGAGTAGAAGGGAATCTGACTGGACCATACTGTTTTTCTCAAATGTTGCCTGTTGTCTGTATTTGACAGGTTATCGGTATCGGTGCGGGTCAGCAGTCTCGTATCCACTGCACGCGTCTGGCAGGTGACAAAGCTGATAACTGGTGGCTGAGACACCACCCTCGTGTCCTGGACATGAAGTTTTGCAGTGGAGTGAAGCGAGCGGAGATGGCCAATGCTATCGACCAGTATGTGAGCAACACCATTGGAGAGGTAAGATGAGGCAGATAAAGCAGCAGTTACCGTAAAACACGTAGGGGGGGAAAAAAAAAAAAAAAGATTTATCCTGAATTTTTCCAAGTGTGGAACTGAGTTGGGGAAATAGTTGGCAGGAGGAGGAGCCTTACAAAAAAATGCACTTGCTTACAAAAGAATGCTGAAATAATATTTTTTTTTAAATCACAGTTTCACAGGCTTCACTTGAGCACAAAAAAAGAATGTTTCTTGTAGAGGAACTATCTCGCAAAGAGTAACGTATCTTGAGCAAATCAACTATTATTTTGTCCTATTGAGACACAAATAAAATGACATCGAGCCACAGTTCAGACATGATGCTCACAGTACATCTTCTTTTGATTTTGTAAACCGATTCTGATTGTATTTTGTGTGGTGGTTAACGAAGTAGTGTAATGTTATCCATGTCGGTGGCTGGTCATTGTAATTGGATTAGCCACTGCTCTAAACAGAACTGCGGTAAATTGGCTGTGGCGACAGACATCTCGTTATTTGAATAAATCAGTTTCACCGTGGCTTTCAGCTACACACAGTCCTTCTGTCTGCTCTAGGTTCACTGATTTTCAACATCACATCTTATCACAAAATGTGCCAAATTAACGAAACGTCTTGTATTTTATGTTGACAGGGCCCAGACTTGGCGGTTTGGAAGTCCAAGTATGACGAGGTGCCTGAGCTCCTGTCAGAAACTGAAAAGAAGAACTGGATCAGCTCCCTGCAGGCTGTAGCTGTCAGCTCTGACGCCTTCTTCCCCTTCAGAGATAACATAGATCGTGCTAAACGGGTAAATATAACACACCTCTCAAAAGCATCGATTTATACCATATCCACCATAGAAATTGCATGGGAATGGCCTACAGCCACCTTTTACACACAAGTGTCACTTCTAATTTGGAAACCACTACTCTTGCAAACCGTGGTGTACTGACGAGCTTGCCAACCATCTTTACTATCATTTCCTTCCTCTGTGTTTGTCTGCAGAGCGGCGTTGAGTACATCGCAGCTCCAGCGGGCTCTGCTGCTGACGAGATTGTGATTAATGCCTGTAACGAGCAGGCCATCACTCTGGTTCACACCAACCTGCGGCTCTTCCACCACTGAGCACCTCAACCCTTTTCCAGGTGTTCTTTAAACTCCACTCACAGTTTAGCATTATTAGGGAGTCAAACTCTTTCTAACATTCCTGGCACTCAAAACATTCCGGAGCATCTTGTGTAGAAGTTACACATGCACTGTTTTGTAACACTTTATCTGCATTCCTGAGCTGTACGTCTCCGAACATTAGAGAAAGAAATACAGTTACTGTTGTTCACTCTTGATCAGTAGCATGTAGTGTGAAATAAACTCTTAATGACAGTTCATGTGCATCCTGTCTGTTTTTTTTTTTAGCCACAGTAGCTCTCTTTCTCTGTCTGCGTGACATTTTAGTCCAGGCAGCAGTCCGTCCAATAGTTGTTAAAATATTTGTGTAGACATTCACGGACCTGCGAGGATTATGAGCTGTTTTTTTTAAATCTATCACCAACAGCTGCTTGACATTTTTTTGTAAATTTGATGAAATATCTCAACATTTCTTTCACAATTCTTATGTCATTCATGTTTTTAATCACTTTTGTGGTCAACTGAATGTTTAGCTACAGCCATCATCAGCTCAGGTATAGTTTCCTGCCCCTGATGTGTAGCAGGTAGACTGTTCATTGTGTTTGCTTGTTGTTTTTTGCTAAATAGCAGTAGAGCTGAGGCTGATGGGAATGTCATAAACCTAATGATGGCACCAGTTAAAGATCCAGGGGGACTGCCAAAGTGATTACAATTCATCCTACATGGGCACCTGAATGACTGAACAAAATATGATAATCCACTGAAAACATTGTTTAGATATTTCACTAAATGTTCAAAATTTCAATCAGCTGGTGGCGCTAGAGTCTGCACTTGTAGCATCTGTGGGGACCTCAGTGCTATTTAGCAAAAAAAAAAACAGCAAGCTAACACACTGAGCATTCTGTCTGCTAAACATCAGCATGTTAGCATGCGGACATTAGCATTTAGCTCAAAGCATTGCTGTGCCTAAGTACAATGTCACAGAGCTGTATGGCTGTAGATTGTAGATCTGAACTGCAGACAGTTTGATAATACAATGTAAACGGTATCAAATTTTATGTCGGGGAATTAATTTTGTAACCTCCCAAATGGCTTCAGCTTTCTCTTGAAATGTGTTTTACACATCTCCACATCTGTGAGACCCGTCTCATTAATTTAGTCTTTTTTCAGACACCATTACGTCTCCTGCAAGCTTTTTTT
Organism: Spondyliosoma cantharus; assembly: GCA_900302685.1. Classification (NCBI taxonomy): domain Eukaryota; kingdom Metazoa; phylum Chordata; class Actinopteri; order Spariformes; family Sparidae; genus Spondyliosoma; species Spondyliosoma cantharus. Next base: position 26,871 of record OMLP01041981.1, on the reverse strand, counting down.
TTTTTTTGCAAGTGTATATAATGCAAAACTAGAGGACATCCATAAATATCTTCTTTACAAAATTAAAAACTAAACATCACATTGGAGTTAGGTTTCAGGATCTCTCCAGCTTTATTAAAATAAGGGACTTCTTTTTGTCGAAGGTAGAAACAACTTTGGAACGAACAAAAAGTACAAAAATAGAACAGTTCAAATCCTCACATCCCAGTTCACACATTCACACGTTGAGATTAAAGGGATAAATTAGTAGACAGACATCAGATTTCAGAATGTGTCAATCACACACAGTGCGACCCCTCAGAAGAAGGGCTACAGAAAAGGAAAGCACATTTTCATGGACAAACATTTTGTTAATGACTACATTGACATTCTTTAACACAGTGCTTACTTTCTGACAGTTTCTGCTCTTTGATGAAGAAATGTTTTGGGATATTTAAATGGAAAAACAAAGGTCCAATTTGACAAAAGTATAGAAATCTGACTGGGTCACAAATCCTTTATAACTTCCACTGTTACACAAAATATGGCAATGGCAGGAGTCTGCATCTTCCAGTACAGCGTGAATTTAAAGGCTTGACAGTCAACAGTGAAAAGACTGACTTTAGAAGAGGATCACTTTAAACAGGCAGCAGGGCAGTTTAACACCTTTAGGTAAACAAATGTGTCAGAAAGTGATAAGGCAGTTATTTTAGACGCAGGGACAGTGCAGCGATTGGTCGGTGAGGGAACAAAGCAGAAGTCAGAAGACCGATCTTTTACTCGCGAGGATTTTGAGGAGCGTGTGCGTCTGCCAGCAGTTCGGGTCGGAGGCACTCGATGGGGCAATGGATATTCTGGAGAGAGATTTGAAGAGGTGTGATCACATGCCAAAGTAGAAACAATCCTGTTCTGTTATAGATCTCAGCACTCAGCCTCAAGTTTCTCAAATAGACTCATTTTATATGTGTAGAACATGTTTTATTAAATAGCTTGAACAGAAATTAACTGGTATGAAAAAGACTAATAATATACTCAAATCTTTGTATGACAATCTTTGAATTTAACATGGCGCCAAAGGCCAGACAATGCATAGATGCCCTGTGCAATATCTTTATGGGGGAAAAAAAAAACATAAAATAAAGAAGACATGTTATTTATTCCACTCACCGTTCTGCGTAGTGTGTTGTCTCCATATCTAACGGGCTGAAGCAGACCAGCATCGACATCAGCACCTGGTCTGCGGCAGTTCTCACATCGCCATCCCTGATGAGACCAGACACACAAGTTTAGATTTAAAGATGCTTCTAATAACTCACACTGAACATTGGACGCAAAGCAAGGGTGGACCAATGTGTCATACCTGTTGTCCTCCGAAGCATGTGCAGGTGCAGATGGCACCCAGGTACTCCTTCTGCCACTGGTTTCCCACCTGGTATGTCTTGCCATCATCGTAACACACTGAATCATCTGTGTGGGCACACATCACAAATTAAACTCCTTCACGTCTTTTGTGACACAGTCATAGAACGTTTATTTGAGTCTTAAGAGTCCTTACGTGGTTCACACTTGAATTCTCCTTTGCCATTTCCCAGACAAGTGCAGCTCATCAGCTGACTGTTTTCTGAGCGGCGGTCCCACTTCTCTCCGATGCGGTAGTTGTTTCCGTTGTCATGGCACCACTCTAATGGTGGAAGAAAAATAGTTGTTAGAGAAACTGTAAATTCATGTATTCAATTGTGATTTCAAATACATTTATGTAAGAAAAAAAATATCCAAAACTTACTAGATGAATCACATCTGAAGTGGCCACTGCCCAGGCCCAGACACCTGCACCACAGCTTGAAGCCGGTCTCAGACATCCGCTCCCATTCACTACCAACATCATGGTAGGTTGCGGTGAAGGCGTCATAACATGAGTCCTTATCGGAGGGCACTCCCTCTGGGACTGAAGGAAGATGGGTAGGGAAACAATGCATGTAAGCCACTTGATAATTGAAGCTTGATTAGTCAATGATTGAGTCATTACTTTTGAATGATCTTCTTCAGTTTTCATTTACTTATTACCTCTGCAAAGGAGATTCTGTTTGTACCTGTGTCCAGTTGTTGGCTGGTTTGTAAGCAGGATTACACAAAAACTACAGAATGGATTTCCACAAAACTCACATAGGGGTTGGGTCTTGGTCCAGAATAGACCCCATTAACTTTTGGTGTGGATCCGTTTAAAGGGACAGATCCAGGATTTTCTCACTTAGGGCATAGAGCATTATTTATGTTTTGAATGTTATTTTTAGTGTAACTTTTTATTGTAAATCATGATTCTATTCGCATTGTTTTGTTGTCCTAGTGATTGGCTGTTACCAATCTGGTCATACGCTTACAATATGGTATAGCATCTTGAGAGTGATACAGGAAAAACTTTATTTATTTTCCCACTGTATTTATTTATACATTTTTAAATGTATTATTATTTCTGAATTTATTTTGGCAGTTTCAGTCCTCCATTACAGTTAGCAATGTCTAATTATGACTGACATTAAAAAGAATGGATTATTTGGTAAATAAAAAAATTTTTTTGTGAGTGATGCATATGTATATATATACAATACTGTGTTGTTGAACTGATAGAATTCTTGTTTTGAAATCCACATTATGCTTAATTAGTCAATATAACTGAGGTTGCATGGCTGTATTTTCACTGCCACTGAGGTATCTACTCATCAAGCTGCTTCCCCCTTTAGAGTCGCTTTACACTAAATTTTTGACTCAATCCAGCTTAGTTTAGACTCTGTAGGAAGCTTACTTGTGTTTCCAGCAGTGACGACCTGCTCCAGAATCTTATGTTTGAGCGCCCCCAGCAGAGCCTCCACCATCACATTATAGTTGGCTCCGGGCGTGAGTCCTATCAGGGTGGCAGTGGTGGCTGTGCCAGGCAGGCGGACCTGAACAGGAAGAGAGGGAAAAAAAATATATATTTTTTTTTAATCGCATTAAATAATTGATTTGATCAAATAAGACTGATGAACATGGGCTGAGCTCGTCTCTTACCTGGAACATTTTCTCTTCTAAGTGTGTGAGAGGAGAGCAGGACACCAGGTAAGCGTTGCTCTGGCTGTAAGGCTTCCAGGAGATGGAGGTCTGAGTCTGGACCTCTTGGGGCAGATCCGTCTCGTTATCGAACGTGGAGCCGATGGGCAGGTTCAGCTTCAGGATGGGCAGTCTGCGGCCCTCTGCATCAGGAAGGGGCAAAAATACCAGGGGCTCACGTACTTGCCCATTGTATCTGTTGTTGTCTCCATTGTTGTTGTTGTACTCTGTGTACTCCACATGCTGGCTCTGACCACCATCCGGGGCACCGTTGCCCACTACCTGGACTGTGTTGTCCTCAGGCACATCCAACCTGTCACCAGAACCTCCGGGGCGGTTGGGCAGAGGCAGGACAAGCAAGTCTGGTTCTGGGCAGGAGAGAGGGGGTTAGGGAAGCAAGCAGGTTAGACGGCAGGTAAAGCAGAGATGCACTAACATGTCTCAGCCAACAGGAGGCGACGGTTAAGCAGCATTGCAACTTCATGGCAGAGTGTGTCTCAATGCAGTATTAAAAACAAACACGGCAGGTATTTTGAATGGCATTTCTGGAGGCATTCAAATAAAAACAGGTATTATTGTTTTAGGAGCTAAACGCTGATTCACTGCATAGTTCACCACAAGGCCTCTGAGCTACAACAGCAAAACATTTGGCTCAGCTGAGCAGATTAAAGCTGCCAATCCATCCTTTACATTTTCATTTGAATTTTGGACTTTATAACATCATTTTAATGCATCACCTTTACTATCGCAGAAATCCCCAAATACTCACGAGTTCTGGCTTTTCCCACCAGTGGGGTGCTCCTCTGTGTGTTCTGGATGGCGATGATCTTGATGGTGTATTCGGTGGCTGGTCTCAGGCCTGAAAAGAGTTGTCAGTAGTTGTTAGTTATTATTTAAGTGACAAATATTTTCAGTGGCATAATTATTTGTTGTAAAAATGGACCAGTTGACAAGTGTATACCGGATATGGTGGCATAGTTTTTGCCGGCGTGGGGTCGTGGGATGAGCTCACGTGGTACGCCTCCCGACTCCTCATAGGTGATGTAGTATCCTGTGATGTGTGTGGCAGGTGGCTGCCAGGAGAAGGAGATGGAGGTCGGGGTGAAAGATGTGAAATGGAGGCCGGTGGGAGCCTGGACCACCGGTTTTTCTATGGAGAAAAATATCATGTTAGATCAAATGATTGCCGAGCCCAGTCCGGAGCCGCATACTGATTTGTACAGCTTCTTCCTTATATGCAGGCTTTGATGTGTAAAATCAGCGTAATTTCCCTTTAAGACCAACATTGTTCTACACTGTATGTCCATATTTGGAAAACTGGTGCATCTACTGTGGCTGTTTTTAAATAAAGCAAGGTTGCCTAAAGGGGGGCACACGGTCCAAAGTTGGCCCACAAAATGGTACATTTGGCCCGCCAGATGTTTTCGCTCTCAAATGTATTATAAAAATAGAACAATTGCTGTTTATGGAGTTTTATTTAATAGTTTTATTTAATTTAATCTTTCTTTTTAAGTTACTCGAATTCAAATTGTACTGAATATACACTATATTGCCAAAAGTATTGGCTCACCTGCCTTGACTCGTATATGAATTTAAGTGACATCCCATTCTTAATCCATAGGTTTTAATATGACGTCGGTCCACCCTTTGCAGCTATAACAGCTTCAACTCTTCTGGGAAGGCTTTCCACAAGGATTAAGAGTGTGTTTATGGGAATTTTTGACTATTCTTTCAGAAGCGCATTGGTGAGGTTACACACTGATGTTGGACGGGAAGGCCTGGCTCTCAGTCTCTTCTCTAATTCATCCCAAAGGTGTTCTATCGGGTTGAGGTCAGGACTCTGCAGGCCAGTCAAGTTCATCCATGGACCTTGCTTTGTGCACTGGTGTACAGTCATGTTGGAACAAGAAGGGGCCATCCACAAACTGTTCCCACAAAGTTGAGAGCATGGAATCTCTTGGTATGCTGAAGCATTCAGAGTTCCTTTCACTGGAACTAAAGGGTCGATACACCACTGCATCCGATGCTTTGCATTGCACTTGCTGATGTATGGCTTGGATGCAGCTGCTCAGCCATGGAAACCCATTCCATGAAGCTCTCTACGCACTGTTCTTAAGCTAATCTGAAGGCCACATGAAGTTTGGAGGTCTGTAGCGATTGACTCTGCAGAAAGTTGGTGACCTCTGCGCACTATGCGCCTCAGCATCCGCTGACCCCGCTCCGTCATTTTACGTGGCCTACCACTTTGTGGCTGAGCTGCTGTCGTTCCCAATCGCTTCCACTTTGT
>OMLP01041981.1:0-15913 GCA_900302685.1 Spondyliosoma cantharus | reverse complement strand
GAATTGTCCAACATCTCTTGGTATGCTGAAGCATTCAGAGTTCCTTTCACTGGAACTAAGGAGCCAAGCCCAGCTCCTGAAAAACAACCCCACACCATAATCACCCCTCCACAAAACTTTACACTTGGCACAATGCAGTGAGACAAGTACCGTTCTCCTGGCAACCACCAAACCCAGACTCGTCCATCAAATTGCCAGATGGAGAAGCGCGATTCGTCACTCCAGAGAACTCATCTCCACTGCTCTAGAGTCCAGTGGCGGCGTGCTTTACACCACTGCATCCGATGCTTTGCATTGCACTTGCTGATGTATGGCTTGGATGCAGCTGCTCAGCCATGGAAACCCATTCCATGAAGCTCTCTATGCACTGTTCTTGAGCTAATCTGAAGGCCACATGAAGTTTGGAGGTCAGTAGCAATTGACTCTGCAGAAAGTTGGTGACCTCTGCGCACTATGCGCCTCAGCATCCGCTGACCCCGCTCTGTCATTTTACGTGGCCTACCACTTTGTGGCTGAGCTGCTGTCGTTCCCAATTGCTTCCACTTTGTTATAATACCACTGACTGTTGAATGTGGAATATTTACGACTGGACTTGTTGCACAGTTGGCATCCTATCACAGCACCTTGCTGGAATTCACTGAGCTCCCGAGAGCGACCCATTCTTTCACAAGTGTTCGTAGAAACAGTCTGCATGCCTAGGTGCTTGCTTTTATACACCTGTGGCCATGGAAGTGATTGGAACACCTGATTTCAATTATTTGGATGGGTGAGTGAATACCTTTGCCAATGTAGTGTAGCTACATAACAGCTAAACATTAAACGGAATATAAATAAAGACAGAAGAAATGCTAAAAGATTAAAAAAAAGAAAAGTAAAATGAGTTAAATACAGCATGACTAGTGTGTTTACGTGTTTGTATGTCTCTAGGTGAGGATGGCCAAGGTGAAGCAGGTAGGCTTGCTGGCAGCAGGCTGTCAGCCCTGGAATAAAGATGTGTGTGCTGCTAGTGGAGACCGCTTCGCCTACTGTGCTACTTTGGCTATATACATCTACCAGGTAAACTTTGTGTATGTGTACTTGTACATTGTGTGCCAGCAGTAACAACAAGATACATGTTTTGTGGATACTGTCAACCCCACACAATGTATTCATATAACAATGTGATGAACCCCAATCTTCAAGCAGAATTTCTAAAACTTTAACACACAGTGCACTGCAACCTTTTAGTTCCATGTAATTGTTTTCTTGTTTTGGTTCTTTTGTTTGTAGTCCATAATTCAGGACATAACTGAATCACTGAACTAAAATCTTTTGATATAAATATGGAACAATTCTGCATTAAGATGTCTAAAAACAACCCAGACCCTGAGAAATTCACACTTTCACAGCTGCCATGCAAGGCGCTGCTCATCAGGGGCAATTTTTATCTTGCTCAGGGATACTTTTAAAACATTACCTTGTCCACGAACATCAAGTAGATCAATTTTCTTTGGCAATGGTGGCTGTTTAACAGTGTGGTCTCCACTAGTAAAGTGATTATTCATCTTACGTAACTTGTGCAAATGTTTATTTGCCCCAAACAGCCATTATTCTCGTGTACATGAACTGTAAACTAGCAAGCGACAGCACGCACAGCTGGTATGTGTGTCCCTGTCCCCGGCCAGCCCTCCCCATAAAACACTTGGCACACATGTTCTGTTTTGTTTGATAGGCTAGAGACCCCACACATATCATGCTTCAATCTTTGTAATAACTGCTGAGAGGTTTCATAAAATCATGTCAACACAAAATGTATGTTTAACCAACCACAGGACCAAATCAGAGCTGTTTATTTTCCTTTGTTAAGTTGCTTGTCATTTTCTCTGTCTCTTTGTTGTTTGTAGTTGGACCAGCAGTATAATGAATTTAAGTTGAGATCCATCATGTCAGAACACAAGAAGACCATTACAGCCATCAGCTGGTGCCCTGACAACCCTGATCTGTTTGCGTCAGCCTCTGCTGATAACCTGCTCATCGTATGGAATGTAGCAGATCAAAAGGCTGTAGCAAGACTGGACAATACTAAAGGTTGATGGATGATCTACACCAGGTTTTATTGGCACACTGGAGTGGTTTAGGTTAGATTATTGTAATATCCTCACCTCCTGTCGAGTATCACAGCGTCTCCTCTTCTCTCTCTCTCAGGTGTCCCCACGTCAGTCAGTTGGTGCTGGAACTCAGCTGACGGGGTGGCGTTTGTCTCCCAGCGTGGTCCACTGTATATCTGGGTCTATGGAGGTCCCGACCCCGGGGTCACAGTGCATAAAGAAGCACACTCCTTCCTGTCTGATATCTGTCTCTTCAGATGGCACCCCACCATAAAGGGCAAACTGGTGTTTGGACACACAGATGGAAGTTTGTCTATTTTCCAGCCAGGTGTGGATTTTTTCCTCAACTCATTCAATTCTATTTAATTTAAACACATTCTTACTCGAACATTTGTATATTTGGTGGAACACTTTTTGGAATAACAGTAATTTCCGGGCAGCATATACTCCTAACTATATGATTCATGTCACTACTTCTCTCTTCAAGTTATGTGAGCATGTACACACACACATCTTCATGAATCTGTATGTCCTGTCTTGTTTAGGGAGCAAAAGCCAAAAGCATGTGCTGCGTCCAGAGTCATTAGAGGGGACGGATGAAGAGGACCCAGTCAGTGCTCTGGAGTGGGACCTTTTGTCAACAGACTATTTACTAGGTTGGACAAACTATTTATCCTTTGAACTAATTGATGCCACTCTTTTCATAACTCATTCACCAGAACACACAGACATCTCACAGCCTGTTGCCAGTAATTCTTTCCAGCATGTACATGTTCAGAAATAGATATCAAGTTAAAATCTCACAAATGAGATGTGAGACAATTTTTTCAATATCAAAAGTTAGGGCTCAACTGTTTCCAAACTGGCCTGAAATACCACTTTCACCATTCTGACATACAGTAAATGCTGGTAAAACAGTAAATAACGAAGTCAAAAAAAAAAAGATGAAAAAGATTTGAGATGAATTTTTCTGGTGACAACAGAAAGCACAGTCCCACCACTTCTTCAGGATACTTTAACTCCCCGACAGCCACCACATGCTGCTTTCACATGTCATTGTTGCACTTAATTTTTTGTGTCCAGCGCCCATCCCAAATTAGATCCATTGATGAGTTTTTCTCCTGCCCTTAAGGAAGAACTGTAAATTCATAATTTCACTACCGACTGTAACTGGTAGCTGCCTGACTTTATATGGTTCACCAAATGTAAACAGATATACACAATAAAAATCTGAAGATTCTTCAAAAATGTAGAACACACTTAAATATTCAAGATTCAAGATTCAAGAAGCTTTATTTATCCCGAGGGAAATTGCTGTGCAACAGTTACAGTACAAAGGTGGGAAAGAGTAAAATAAGCTAACATAAAATAAAATAAAATAAGATAAGATGTGTTAACCAGATAGACAAATTTATCCTGAAACAAAAATATTTGAAATTAAAACAAGTCATAAGGCAATAAGACACACAAAATAGATGAATAAAGAAGCTGACTGTGAAAAATTAGTACCATAAAATAACATGCTAGCATTCAAAACAGTGAATCCTGTCTATTCATGTAACATTCAGTTGCTGGTTCTAACAATCTGTGTGACTATAATAACTAAATGATGAACATATACTCTCTCTCACAGTGTCTAATCTCCATAATGGTATCAGGCTGGTGGACAGCGAGGCCTTGGCTTGTATCACATCCTTCTGCTTCCCCTCAGCTGCTGCATCAGTTCAGTGTCTGGCCTGGGTCCCCTCTGCACCAGGCATGTTCATCACCGGAGGTAAAGACTGTGCATATTCTGTGGGGGATGTGTGATCATCATATGTTTAATACTACAGGTTGGACCTGCTGGTATGTGAGACATATGGCTGCCACAATGCCCTCTGTCTGTGTATAGATGGATCCTAACTGGCATATTAAAGAGTACCTTTGGCAACCTAAAACCGCAATACTTTGTATCATATGACCATGTGGGATTTATGCATTAAAATGCCCAAAACAACTCTATCTTGGTGCTATACTTTGTTGAGTTGTCTTCTCAAATTATTCTAGATATGTCCGGAAATGTTAAAACCAGAGAAATCCACAAGTTGACCCAAGGTAATGGCATTTCATTTGGTAGCCTGTGGCTGTAACTTCCAGAAGAGAGTCAGAGAGTGAGGAAGTGAGTCAGAGAATGAGACTACACATAAGGTTGAGAAAACTATAAAACACTAACTCATCTGTGAACATTCATGCCTGAGTCACATCAATAGATTTTGACTGGCAATGGTGGTTGTTTAATAGTCTAACCCCCTACAATGGTAGTGAACACACTATGGCAGGCTGGCAGGCAGGCAGGCAGGCAGGGTTGACTGGAGCCAGCTCTGAGAAACTCGGGAGAGCAGGAAGCAGAGCAGAGCGCTGGAGCCAACGACAAGGGTATAGCGCAATGGCAAAAATATCAAAAACACGAAATACTCAGTGCCAAGAAAATACCAAAGAGCGGCGCTCTGAAGTCACCGTATCTAGCGCTGAAGTGGTGGAGAGACCAGGTGGATAAAGATGGAGGATGATGAGTTGATCCAATACAGGTGTGCTACGCTGCTGCTGCCACGCCCACAGACACACACACACACACACACACACACACACACACACACACACACACACACAGGGAAGGAGCAGGTGAGGGAGAAAGGAGGGGGAAAGGCAGATAAGGAGAACTGAACTCAGAAAACAGAAAAACAACCAGACTGCCGCAGTTGCACTGTGGCACATTTGCCCCAAACAGGCATATTTCTAGCTATAAGCTCTGCTTGATGCTCCCCACACAACATTCATCAAATGTCTTTTGTTCTGATTTGACCAGGAGACCCTAGCAGCAGAAATAATATATTGTGTTTAAAGATAGCACATGGAGTTCATAGTAATACCACCCATGCGTTTTGAGAGGAAAAGTTTTAATGACCAAGAAAAATATTCATCACATTTGCATTATGGAAGAGACCTCGATGTGCTTTCACTTATTTGTGTTTGTCTGTCTGTCAGACTCCCAGGTTGGTGTGTTGAGGGTGTGGAATGTGTCTCGCTCGACTCCTTTGGACAGCTTTAAACTGAAAAAGACTGGATTTCATGCTTTGCATGTCTTTAACTCCCCTCTTGCCAAGAAAGGTAAAACCATGATGATTTACACAAAATCCACATCTCCAGATTTATGCATCTTAACAACAAGTGCTTGTGTACATTCAAAGTACATTCCCTCATGTTCTTTATTTTTAAGAACAATTTTGTGGTACTCTGACTTTGTCTGAGTATTTATCCATTTTCTGCTCCTTTCTTTCATTCCACCACATTTTGGAGGGAAATCTAGTATTTCTTACTCCATTACATTTATTTGATAACTTTAGTTACTAGTTTCATTACAGATAGTCAAATAAATGCATTTGTTATTCATTTATTTTTTAACACTATACCTTTACTTTTACTGGTGTGTGTGTGTGTGTGTGTCAACCACCAGAACATAACAGAAGATATTTTAATATGCTTGTGTTTTTTCTTCTTGAATGTAAGCTGTGTGGGTTAGAGAACAGTAATACTTGTCTTCATTTAAAGAGCTCAGCATCACTCTGTACCTGAAATAAGCTTGAGACTGGCTGTTAAGAAATGTAAGGATTCTCTCCTTTAACATTCCTATATTTTTTCTCTCTACAGCACAGAATTCCTGTTCTCCCAGTAAAAGTCAGCACACTAGTTCCACCAGTGAGGCAGTACCTCCCCCAACCCTGTCACAGAACCGAACCTTCTCTCTGCCTCCTGGCCATGCTGTGTGCTGTTTCATGGATGGAGGGGTGGGACTCTATGACATGGGCGCCAAAAAGTGGGACTTTCTACGAGACTTGGTATTTTATAATATCCTTTGTAAAGTCAACACATGCTCTCACATGACTGAATGGACAAACCAATAACAGACCATATCCTGCTTTGTGTTGACTTTACTTTCTCTTTCTGTGTTTTATCTTGTTTCCAGGGTCACGTAGAGACTATATTCGACTGTAAATTTAAGCCAGATGATCCCAACTTGCTGGCCACCGCTAGTTTTGATGGAACCATCAAAATCTGGGACACAAACACACTAACAGCTGTTTACACCTCCCCTGGTAATGAAGGAGTGGTCTACTCCCTGTCCTGGGCTCCAGGTACATTCACTCCACACATCCACACACACAAGCTCATGCAAGCATACAGCACATGCAAAAAAATGGCGTGTGAAACCTTTGCAACCAAGAATTGTGGAATGACTCACATGCATTACATTCATGAACGCAGCCTTAACACCCCAGCCCACAAAAGACAAGTACTCAGGCTTCAAACTGGTGCTGGAAATCCTTGAAATGCTTAATTTTAATGTGGTGTTTTCTAGGTCTGAAAAGTGCTTGGATTTCTGATAGAGTACTTGAAACTGCTTAAAAATTGTAACTGCATTACTTTCATGAAAAATCACTGAATAGTTCAACTTTTAGATAAAGAAATAAAACAACATCTCAGTAAAGTGTATCATCATGTGAAACTTGATGACCTGTTTGTCGGTGTGTGTTTTGAAGGAGACCTGAACTGCATTGCAGGGGCGACGTCTCGTAATGGAGCGTTTATCTGGGATGTCAGGAAAGGAAAGATCATCACTCGCTTCAATGAGGTTACTTGACCATCAGTCCAAATTCTCTGTAATACTGAATCTGTGTGAAAATCACCAGTGTAGCGCAATCAGAGTACTAGTTAAATTGTAGCTGTTGTCACCATGGTTTTTGTACTGACAATTTAAAAGAATCAAAGTGTTGTTTTCATACCGATTAGAGAAACGTTTCTCAAAAAATGTTTTGTGGACTATGAAACTTCACCTGACTTTCCATCTACATGGGGGGAGGAGATGATTTTAATAATAATTAAAAAAAGTTGGTTCCTCTAAAAATGTACACCTCTCTGTCATCCCCCAGCATGGTAAGAATGGTATATTCTGTATATCATGGAGCCATAAGGATTCTAAGAGGATTGCTACCTGTAGTGGAGATGGATTCTGGTAAGTTCTCATCTTCTCTACTAAACCTATTTTCTGACAAGAGTTCTATTATAAAGGAAAGCATAATATGTGTTCTTCATAGAGAGTCTTGCATTTTTTATTTTTTTTATTCTACTGACAACAGTATCATCCGGACCATTGATGGTAAAATTCTCCACAAGTACAAACATCCTGCTGCTGTATTTGGATGTGACTGGAGCCAGAACAACAAGTAAGACCTCAATACATTGGCCATCTTTCTCAATGGGGTAGTCACTATGCATTAGAAAGTCACCTCATGCTGCAGATGGGTACGACTGGCAGACCTTTTAACTATTCTGTCAAGCGGATTAATGGTGTCAAAATAAAAGTGTTGTGTCATATGGTAGTTGCTTACACATTTCCACAGTTTTATACATAACCTCCTGCCTTTCTCGCTCTCTGTAGGGATATGATCGCGACAGGCTGTGAAGATAAGAATGTCCGTGTGTACTACCTGGCCACCAGCTCTGATCAGCCTCTGAAGGTCTTCACTGGGCACTTAGCTAAAGTATTCCATGTTCGCTGGTCTCCACTCAGAGAGGGGATACTATGTTCTGGATCAGATGATGGGTGAGTGCAGACACAGAGGACTAGAGCAACGCAGGCTGGTCAAGATGAGATGAACATTCTGCTTTAGTGCCGCAGCAAATGATAAAAAAAAAACAAGAACAAGGGATCAAATACAAATATTAAACATAATGCATAATAGAATAAAATGTGAATTACAGAATATAGACATGTAGGCCTGTAGGTATTTATTGCCAATGAATGTGCATGTAGTGTATATCTTCTCAAAAATTTGATAGAATGGAAACTCTGCAGTGAGTTTGGAAAATGTCACACTGAGAAAGATCCTAAGTGTCTTTTCATTGCTAATGTAAATCCTCAAAAAAAATCAGTTTTTTGAGGACAACATATGCACATGCTAGCTAGATCAAGACCGTTATGATAGGAGGTGTGGTGCTCATAAATAGATATATAGAGAACTTTATTAATCCCTGAGGGGAAATTAGGTCATCATAGCAGCAAGTATAATCAGAATATAAGGGCAAATATAGAAACGATAAGAAATAATAAAGTACTATCTTCAATAAAATGCTTAAGAGTTATAAAACTAGATAAAATACTGAGGTAAATACAATAAAATGCTGGGGTAAGTGGAACATAAACTGGAGGAGAATAAGGTGCAGGGCTCATACCACCTTTGTCCACAGGAGCAGCCAGAATAAACAACAAATGAAAGTTCCTTGTAGCTGGTTTAATACAACAGCAGTTTATATGGTTAAAAAATCATGCATTAGTCCTTGAGGTCATCATTTCAAATTAATTCAAAAAATATTCCATATGTGTCTGTCTGTGCAGTACTGTTCGTATATGGGACTACACACAGGATACATGTATCAATGTGCTGGGTGGTCATAAAGCTCCAGTCAGAGGCTTGATGTGGAACACTGAAGTTCCCTACCTGCTCATTTCAGGTAATGCCACCACACGTACTGTTTGATTTTCCAACTGTTTGCTTTTATAGAAACATGTTTGTGATCAGCACATCATCATCTATACTGTTGAGCTACTTGTGTTCTTGTTTGTCTATCCAATGAACTCCACACAGGCCAAGAGATAATTAAAAAACTTCTGTTGTGTCAATATACTGTATACTGACATTTTTGATTTCCAGTGACATAATAGCTGTCATAATTTTTACAATGCCTCACAAAGTAACAGAGCACAGAGAAAGTGACCTCCATGTCTATGATGTGGGTGGGTTCGAGGTTTATCTGTAGTAACCGACTAGCTCTGTAAAATTGTATAAGAGAGCTGTATTTCAGTTAGATATTGTCACATCTAAAACTTTATTATATACATATCAATACTCTATGGTAACCTCCATAAAATGCAATGTAACATTTGATAAGGAAATAAGTAATAAGTAATGAGACCTACAGTGATTTAAAAGTTACACTCTTATGACTCCTACTGACTGCATCAGTAATGCTAAAGGTGCTGACAGTAAAATACGCCTCTTTAGTAACATCTAAGGGCAGCTGTAGGAAACTGCAATGACTTCTCATCTGTAATCCTTATTGTTAAGAGCAAATTATATTTTGGAATTTCAGGTTTATCACCAATTGCTTAAAGCTCAAAAAGGGTTTCTCGGAAGACCTGCACGCTCATATTATAACAGTGTTTCCTACATGTATCTAACATCACAACACTAGTTCACACCTTACTGCAAACAAATTATTTCAGAGACATGGTAATCAAACTGGTCATAGCTAGAGATACTGGGCTTCATATACAGCGTTTCATGCATGTGTTTACCTCCTGTTCAAGCAGGAAGATTGATGGCAAGAGAAGGCACAACTACAGAATTTGTGGATGTTTGTACAACCCTAGTTTAAAAAAAGGTTAAATACTGTGTAAAAAAGAAACTAAAATTAAACAGAATGTAATCATTCAAGAACTGTGTTGACTGACTACAGTGTTACAAAGTGTTCAGGTGCCCAGGTAGTAATTGCCTTTATACAATCATGTGTTTGAAAAAAGTTTTGAACCTCTCCCCATCCTTGTTTTCGCATGACTGAGCCTTTTGAGGATGCTCTGTTCATACCCAAACATGATACTACCAGCTGTCACTAATGAACCTGTTTACCTGTGGAATGTTCCAAACTTTCACAGTTTGTTGTTGCTCCAGTCCCACCTTCTTTGAAATGTGTTTCATCTGTTCAGAATAAGAATATATTTACACAAATCTATGAAGATGTTGAGGTCAAACATTAAATATATTGTCCATTAACTGTTGTCAGTTGAGTAAATGTCAAAGGACTAGCAAATTGTCGCATTGTGTTATGTTATTTGTTTTTGTTATGTTATTTTTGGAATCAGGGTCATATAACTGTAACAATATTCACCTCATTAATATCAACGAGAATAAACTAAATATCAGAAACATCTCTTATAGCGCAACACATTTCAACACAATGGTACAATTCAGCCCCTCTAGCCTAAGCATAGCCTTAAGAGGCAGTTTCAACAAAAACTGATCATTACAATATTTAATAAGGTCAAACTTACTGAAAAGCTGTTATTTTGTTGGTTGTAGCTATCTGACCTGATGAACTGGTAAATCTGTCTGTACTGAAGTTGATATCAAAGACAGCCTGAAATAATATTTTAGAGATGAAACATTTTGCAAGAGTTCTCTTAAAGTGAAACTCTCACCAAAATGCAACCTAGGCTTTATTTGTGAATGTATATGAGTCAAACCTTCGTGTAAAAGGATAATTAAGACGAAAAAGGCACTTTTAAGATTTACTGTAGTTTTGTTTTCGGGCAAGCTAATTTTCAATGGAGTGCAAGGGCAGTCTTACGCTAGCATCAAAATCGCTATTTTTAAAACACTATGAAGGCTCGACACAACATGAAACTTTGCTCGTAGTGTCACCAGGGTCTCTAGACATGAACTCGAGCATTGAGAACATTGTTTGTGTACACAGAGTTTACTAAAAAGAGGGTTTTTGAACAACTTACGTTAGAAGCTGTGTCTCCAGCGCGCGCCCGTCATGGCATACAAAAGGTGTCGATACCCGAGTGTGACCTAACAGGAAGGAGAGTAATGGTGGACCTCCTTCCAGTACATTGCACTCGGGCATCAACACTTTTTGTCTGCCATGATGGTGGCGCGCCGAAGACAAAGCTGCTAAGGTGAGTTGTTCAAAAACTCTATTTTTAGTAAACTCGTATTCATGTGTAGAGACCCTGGTGATACTACGAGCAAAGTTTCATGTTGACTTGAGCCTTTGCAGTGTTTTAAAAATAGTGATTAAGTGCCTCAACATTCCCATTGAAAATGAGCTTGCCCGAAAACGAAACTATGTAAATCTTAAAAGTGCCTCTTTCGCAGTAATTATGCATTTACACGAAGGTTTTACTCATATACATTCACAAATAAAGCCTCGGTTGCTTTTTGGCGAGAGTTTCACTTTAAGATACTCAAAGTGGACATTTGATCCAGTATGAACAGCACAATGAGAACTAGGGCTGTCACTTTTTCAAAAAATCAAGTTCGAACAAATTTCGAATGACACGCAATTTCGAATACATTCGAATACATAAACCACGCCGGTGTTTGCAATCTTTGTACACTGGCAGCCCCAAATGGCAGCAAGAGGTACCTGAATTGAGCCACAAGTCATGTTAACTACTCAACTACATGCTTCTCTTCATTGCAGTGCTATGTTTTTAATGGAGGCTAATACATTTTTACATAAAAATCTTGCAACACATGCAATACACGTAAGAAAATACAAATCTGACTGATGCCTTCAAAAATTAAGACTGAGCCATGACACATAAATAGTCCCTGGAGAGCACAAGCCAGTTGGCCAATAAAACCAGAGCCATGTGTGTGTATGTGTCTGTGTATGTTCAATAGAAGCATTAAGAGCTAAAGAAAGCCATTGGGTGTTTTAAAAGCCCACACTGCTAACCACTGTCGCCTGAGGGCTGCTGTGGTGTGTGTGAATGAGAGGGAGAGAGGTGTAGGAATCAAATGTGTGGGGCTCATGAAGCAGAGGCTGCCTGCCATCACCGGGGTGACAGCATGTCTGTGAGTAGCAGCTCCCCACAGGGCCTACAGAGACTTCAAGGACCGGCCACAGAGGGGCCGCAGCCAGGCGCCCGGGCCCAGACAAGAGTCACCACATAGGGGGAAGCTGGCTTCATGGGCCCGAATGGAAGAAACCAGCAGCACTAAACAGAGGAAGGTCAGAAGTACATAGCACCAGTGTGAACACACTATCTGTGCATCATTATTGTCATGTCTAAAGCTGCTTTACAGAGAGCTTTTGTATGATGTGACATCAAAAATGTGAAACATTGGTTGTTTCCTGCACATAACTGACCAGTGAACATGAGTGTTTCAGCACACTCAACAGCACTGCTGCGATGCAAATCTGCTTCCACTCTAAACTCAGAGAACAAAATGTGTGTGTGTCTGTGTGTGTGCAAGTATGTGTCACAAGCAGGAGAATTACAGAGAGACTGCAGATGGACGATAATTAGGATTGCTTAAGCTTCCAGAGGCTGTAAGTCAGTCAGCCCAAATGTGTGCTGTGCACAGCTGAACAGTCAACATCCAGCAGCAGTGTGGTTCAGAACTGAAAGATTTAATTTCACTCCCAGCTGCCTTCTGCATGCACCCTCTATGTACTGTCTATTGAGTACAACTCGTAACAGTTGAACTGCAGATTTCAGATGGTAACTGATATCTCACACACACACACACACACACACACACACACACACACACACACAGAGGTGAGGCGTCTGGGCAATGACAATGAACAGCACAGAAAATATGTTTAAAAAGAAAGTCAATCACAGTCAGCCCAAACTATTCGAGGTCCTCCAATTATACCAGTCCAATGCAAACAGGACTTTAGTCCCACACTGGGTCTGGACTGCTGGAAGTCCACAAAGGGACAGGCGTTCAAGTGAGCAAATATCTCAGTCATTAAGCAAAGGTTTTTTCTCTAATCAAGTCTGCATTATCAATCGCTTATATCAGGCAGGTTGATTGCATATTTATGACAAAACTGTTCCATGAATTCATCTATGACTAATACTTCACCTGGATGGTTACAAATGAGGCACAGATTAGATTCAACACAAGCATTTCAGAAGCTTTTACTCCTTATGGAAACACTCAGTTATGATTCAAGTTTATTTAGCAGCACAAAATCCAGGCTATGGGAATCTAAATACTCCTCACACTGGCTTAAAAGAGCTGCATCATCCGAACCCATGTATAAAATCACAGCTAATACCACATGCACAGAACACAGTTGACATTTTGAAGTCAAATCATCCTTGTTTGGCACATTGTGATGCTCAGCTTCACAAACCTTCAGAATGCCAAATGAAACAGGTTAACAGCTTCATGTGCTTTAGTTTCAATATCATTTAAGATGCAGCCACATATGTCAAAACGCACACATACGCACGCACACACAGTAACTCTGATACAGCTGGATGTTTGCCACCAGAGCCTTTGCCAAGAATTCTGGGATTAGTGTGGTTTTGAGACGCTGACACACCTGCAGCCGTTTACACACAAACATCTCTGCCTGCCAACATAAGTACACAAGCAGGTAATGGTCACACACATGTACACATACACACACACAGCCTCTCACACTCACCTATGCTGTTCAGACGACTGAGTCTTGCTGAGCCGCTTCTTTGCAAGGGATACTGGGATGCCTGCTTGGCCAGATGATTAGCTGTCTTTGCTGCTGTTTGATTGGCTGCTGCTGTCTTGGCTGTGCTGTGGTTGGTGACTGTGGGTGTCTTTAGACCTGTGGAGAGGACACAGAAGAAATCAGATCTTCTCTAGAGGGCCTAATTTCCTGTTGCAGTTAAGCTACAACTGTTCAAACAAATTGATGCTGTGCTCAGTTTCCACTCTCTCCTGAGAGATGCTGAGTTTCAGCATTAAACAACACAGAGGATTTTAGGTTAGAGAGGCAAGACTAGGACCAGGGAGTTGATTTTTGAGTTTTTATTATTCCATTGTCCTTCTCTTATTCTTTGTTCCTCATTCAGATCCAGACAGCTGGTAAAATGGAGTTTGATTCTGCCAAAACAGAGATTTGCTTTTCCCCATGTTTCTTCTGCTGTTTGGGTTTTGAATGAATCCTTTTCAAGATGAACTACAGTCTTGTGGCATCAACAAACCTGACCAACATGACAGAAAGTAAGTTCTTCTGACACATTCATGTGGAACAGGATTTTTGATAATCCTTTTTCTTTAGTCATGGGGTTCTGTAATGAAGAGGAAACACTGTAGTGACCCAATCAGTCCCAAATCATTACAGACACACTGTAACACAAGACAATGTCTGCCATGCCCTAAAAAAACATCTGATTCTCACTGACCACACTCACAGCTTTCAATGCTGATGAGTGAGCTGCTAATTAGACTAAAAGTCTCACTCAGGCGATAATCATGATATTTGCCCTTGCGGTTTGATTAGAAAGTCAATAAATAAACACTGGAACTAGCCTTCACACATAGAAATTGGAATCTTACCACTACTTGAAAACAGTAAGTAAATGGATAACTTAAGAGTGTGTTATCTATAAATTTGCTGTGACGGTTTTGGGTCACTCACTCCCACACACACTCGCACTCAAAACACACCTGTAGTAGTGGTCCTGGCCTGCAGTGACAGAGCTCTGCTCCTCATTGCAGGAGGCTTTGGAGCAGCAGTGACACCACTGTTAGTACTTGTGACTGTATCACTGGTAGGAGCTACAGTGTTGGAGATGACAGGCTTTGCTGAGCTTGGGCTGCCCACAGGAAGTGTGCTTCTACTGGATCGCTCATCTGCTTTGTTCTCTTCTGGTGCTGGAGCTCCAGGAGATGCTGGAGGAAAGGAGATACAGGAAGTTATTAAAATACAGACAATGCGCCACCATGCCATGGAAGAAGAACAGAACTTTGAATAAGAGTTCATAGTGTCAACTATTTCTGAATGTAAGGCATTGTTGAATGTTGATTAATATCTGACAGACTGGGTTAGGGTTAGAGTGAGAAACTAAAGTGTAACTCAGTTACCAAACACCAACAGAAATTAGTAACTTCTGTCATGATCTAGGGTGTGTTGCAGTGTCATCTTCATATATTCTTAGCAATTGAAAACGAAAACCAGACTTGCAGGAAAACAACCCTGTGGCAGTGTGTGATGCAGGACACATGACATTTGTGGAGTTGAACAGACAGCACAGGCAGTGTGTTTCACTTGCACATCTCACTACAAGAAGGAATCAGCACCCCTCATACTATGGAGCCAGAACAGTCTCATAATGGATAAATGCACACAGAAAGGAATAAATGCATGAAAAAGGACTCACAAATGTATTGGGGAGTTGAATATATATATGACTAGATACACAAATGCATTTTCAATGCACACACAAATATGCTTCAATCCATATATAAGTGAAAAGAAATTTATAAATATTTGTGATGCGCACACAAATATTTCTTGTTTTAAATATGTGCAATAAAAATTCACAAATGTATGAATCGTCAGTTATTTGCAATTTTCATCAAATACATATCTGGAAGTTGTTACATTGATATATGAATTGTCAAACGCGCATTTTACTCAGTGCTTTTAATTTGTAAACCTCCCTGCATTGTGTGTGGATTTTTGAGACTCATCTAGTGCAACTCCGATTCTCAAATGCGTTTTGTCTACAAGGGGGTCGTCTGCAGCCAATCAGATGTCTCATTCCTTTACAGCCAATCACATGAGTGCCTCCCCACGAGGTTTTTTTTTTAACTGACGTCATTACAGCGCGCAACGGATCTAGGATAATATGGATCTAACTTGGAGGAGAGAGAGGATTTAGCATTAAATTTGAACAAGTACAACTTTCAGATCCCTCCTCCTCCCTGTCCGATGCTCGAATATCATCCAGCGGAAGCCCCGGAGCGGAAGCCCCTGACGTGACACAAGCCCCTGGCATGACGGAAGTGACGTAAAATACCAGAAATAACTTTTCTTTTTTTTTTTTAGGATTCTAGATATGTTGTTGTTACTAAATAGATATTTAATAAAGATGAGCAGTTCTGTTCTCAAATAGTTTTCTTTTTTTATATATAGAAAGGTCCTTTTGTGACTTTTTTCCCTATAAATCTGGATTTTCATGAGAAATTAGACTCAAATTTTCTGATTGGTCAATG
>OMLP01041970.1:0-12608 GCA_900302685.1 Spondyliosoma cantharus | reverse complement strand
CTGCTGCTGCCGTTAGCTGATTAACAAAAACAATTCAAGTGAAAGGAAGTGAGTGATGTTTTCTACACTGACACATTGCTGTAAAAATTCACAGCCAATTGAAAAAAGAAAATATTGTATCAGACTTCAGATGCACCAAAAGACTTACTGGCCACCAGTCCAACAGAACATTTGGCCCTCAGTGCATCCATGATGTCAAAGCAGCTGTATACTTGACATTGTATGGCGATGTAGTTAAAGTTTGTCTGGTGTTGCAACAAAATGCCTAGTGCATTAAACTGAAAAATCTCATGAGACTAATAGAAAGGCACCACACACAATCTAACAGTAGGATTTTGCTGAACCTGCTCATCTTCTTTACCGTCTTGCTCCAACATGGACTCCATTGACTGGAGAAGTGCAATGGCCGTCTTTAATGAGAGCTCATTGGGAGACAAATCTTTTGTACAAAAGGAAATTATGTTAGTGCCAGAAAGTAGCTCACAAAAGGATTTGGGCACAAATGTTCTTCCTCTGAAGCCCACGATTATTTCTTGTATTTGTCCCATCAAGTGGCAAACAAGAGCCTATGGAAAGTACACTTGCTGTTAAATGTTTGTGCCATTTGAGGGCACGATGTATCAGAGACCAGTCACAACTAAAATGTCACATTTCAAGTTATGCCTAAGCATCCTCTAGTATGTCAAGTTTTTGCCTAAAATCATGTAAACTGAAGCTTGAATTAGAATGAAATGTGAAAACCTTTGGCAAGCCAAACAGTCAGGACACAAATGAAGAAGGCCCAAATAGCTCCCATTGCATCAGTCACCAACAGGAAATGCTACCTGTGCCACACACTGGGTCTGAAAAAAACCTCTCAAGCAGGTGGCACAGCTGTTGCTGATCAGCTCTAATTAGCTTGCTTCAGAGGTGCTTCAATTCAGCCCCTCCTACAACAAGCATGTGTTCATTTGTATTTATTTATAGTAAAACATTTTGGATTTATTTATTTCACATTCCTTGTTTTGATTGTATGTTTGTGAGACATTACAATATTAAATTCAATCTCACATTAGGTCCAAACATTGATAAAGCTCCAGTAGAAAGGGAAAAATGGAAGAGTTATCTCTCCTCTTCAGACAGCTATGGAATCCCTTAATTTTGAATAGTTTGTCCAAACTGCAGATCCTACAGATACAGAACCTTTTGATAAACTGAGGCCAGGTTCACATTTTCCTGTAGAATTGTGTTTTGCTGCATGAAAAGTGGAACTGTGGTGAGTCTGGAGGGACACAGAGGACGGCAGAAGGAAGCGAGACTATTAAAAGTCTGTACTGACTTTATTTATGACACTGTCTGGTGTTCAGAGGTCGCACTGAAGGAGAAGAGGAATTGAAACTGTAAAGAAGCATTTCATGCTAATCTGTCACTTGGTTTTCTATGAGCACTTTCATTTTTCAAACTGCTGAAAATGTTTCATCAGCTGTAACCGCAGAGCAGAGGAGTTTTATGGCTTTTACGAGAGGCTGACAGTAAAATCAAGACTTGTAGCTGGTCAGTCAACAATGAGCATCAGTTCTTAGCAACCAGCTCATAAAACGCTGCTGTACACGCTCTGCAGATTACTTACACATCACCAGGAAACATGTCAGCGCAATCAGACTGTTTATCTTGTGCTCACTGTACTTTAGGTTTTATGGTGTCACTGTTCAGCATGTTGAATGTCACTGTCAATTCACTGCAGCGATGGCAAAGCGTTGAGATTCTGCAATAATATAACTGTCTAAATAATATAAGATATAAGAGAAGCTGCAACATGAAAATAAAAAGCTTTAAAAGTTGTAGCACATCTAGATATATTCTGTACATTGTTTGATTGTGCATCGGGTAATAAATATGATTGTTGTTTTATTGTAGACTGATTCATTTCACAGCACCAAAACCAAAACACCAGCTCAGCTTATGACATAACTTCTGCCTTTTAGAAATTAGTTTACTTCAACTAAAACCTATAAAATGCCGTTGTTATGAAAGGATTATTTGGTAACATCAGTGTTTGAGCTCTGGTTCCTCTTCTTGAAGGGTGACATGAGACACAAATATAAATAGGCAAAACGATATGGAAAGAGGATGCGACCTTCCGTTTTGTGGAAGTGTTACAAGATAGCTTAAACATCAGAAGCATCTTTAAATCACTCACTGCCTTTTGCCCAGGCTGCTCGAGGACAGCAGTTTTTTTTTTTTTCCTTTATTGTTTGGTCATAAACCACTTTGTAATTTAATTTCAGATGATTAAACAAAGCTCATAATCCTTCTGGTGTAATAAATCTCCCGGTAATGTCAAGGACACATCTCTGTGTATGATGCAGCAGGTGAACACAGAGCAACACGAACACACACTTCAAATCTTTAACTAAACCTCACAACACGAGCGCAACGGAGGAGTGGCAATGACATCTGAGGGTGCAAATACAAGGTTAGAAAGAAAGTAAAAAGAAAGAATGAAAGAACAAAAGAAAAACTAAAAGTAAAGAAAGAAAAACTAAAAGTAAAGAAAGAAAGTAAACAGACAGACAGAAGGAAAGAAAGAAAAAACATAAGAAAAATAAATACAAAACAAAAACATAAAGAAAGAAAAACTAAAAGTAAAGAAAGAAAGAAAAACTAAAAGTAAGAAAGAAAAACCAAAAGTAAAGAAAGAAAGAAAACAGACAGACAGAAGAAGGAAAAACCGTAAGAAAAATAAATACAAAACAAAAACATAAAGAAAGAAAAACTAAAAGTAAAGATAGACAGAAAGAAAGAAAGAAAGAAAGAAAGAAAGAAAGAAAGAAATGTTGTTCTCCATAATAAGATTTTAAACAGCAATAGATCAGAGATGTTCATCACTAAGTGCTTTAATGAAAACTGGAGATACAATATATCATTTAAAATGTAATGTAATGACTGCAGCTTTTTCATGAATTATCATAATTTATTATTTATCACTAAAAATACAAAGAAGAAAAAACCTGTTAATCAGCATAGAAAAATACATTTTCACCATTTGAAGTCAAACATGTCTGATGATTCTTCTCGAAATAATCAAACATTTTTCACCTGTTTATCTTACAGACCAATTATGTTTATTTATTTTGTAAAGTAAAGAAAGTTCCCATCCTCCAAAGTGACAGTGATACACAGTGTTACATGCAGTGCAGAGAAGTTTATTACATATTGCATTCAAGAATGTTATTACAAAATGTGGCAGATTATTACCAAATGTGTAAATGATTATTACATAAAGAATTGAAAATGCATTACATTATTACATAATGGGGGGTTATTACATAATGTGGCGCTATACGCCCTCAAATAATTGACAACACAAAAGGCCAAGTGGCCTTGCCCCTAAAATGATGAAATTCCAGGCCTGGTTACATGTGAGGCTCATTGGCCACAAGTCCTCTTACTTTGTGCTTATCAACTCCGGTCCTCAATGTGTAGCAAGCACAAACACACACACACACACACACACACACACACACACAGTTTCAGTGCACACCTTCATCTTGACTTGAAACTTGTTTGAATTGTAGCATAAAGGCATTTTCATAGTGCTTCAGGGTGTTTTTGTTGTGTCTTTTGTTTACACGAACGTTCCTTGGCCTCGTCTTCTGTAGAGCAGATTCGGAAACAGGAAGTCATCGTTGTCATCATCGTCATCCTCTTCATCATCGTTGACCTATCAAGAATGAAGAGAATGAGTACACATCACTGCTGTACTGCCACACCTGCACCATTAATATCCACTCTAACCATTAGAGGTGTGGTATGACATTCTCAGCTATTATCAGTGTGGAAGTCTCTTTAGTTTTATGATTACTGCGTTTCTGTTGCTGACGCAAAGGTTGGCTATGATGCCACTAACTGTGGGCATGCTGCAGCAATTATCACACGAACACAACAAAAGAAGGAAATTGATAAACTTAAAGGGATGTAAGTTTAATCCATGTTTTAACACACGATGACACCGAGTAAGACCCCCCCTCGAGAGGTAAAGTTTGCAGACCGCTAGCTTACGTAGTTTTAGCATCCTTAGAAACGACCGCATGACAACAATACACTGCAGTAAATGGATCCAAATTTAAACCGCCATCAAAAAGCCACAAATAATGCTCAGAACAGCAGCAAACTTCAGCAACATTACAAATAGGGTCCCAACACACATTTTGAGGCATCAAACATTTGATATCGTTGCTGGATTCGTCAAAAAAGATAAACAAAACTCACCAGTCCAGCTGCAGACTCGTTGTGGGGAAGCCCTGTGAGTCAATTACTGAGTGCAGTAGAGTCCCGCAGCTCAAGGATGATTATTACTGCGGGACTCTACTGCACTCAGTAATTGACTCACAGGGCTTCCCCACAACGAGCCTGAACTGGTGAGTTTTGTTTATCTGCAAACTTTACCTCTCGAGGGGGGGTCCTACTCGGTGTCACGGTGTGTTAGAACATGGATTAAATTTACACCGGAATATCCCTTTAAGTTGCAAGTGACAAGCGTGTCACTCAGGAAACTTTGCTAACAAATGGGAGGTCTGTGTTCTGGAATACGCTAGTTGGCTGCTCGTCCCACCCTTCATAATCAGAATAAATGGCAGTGGTACCAGGTAACAGGTGGTGTTTGTACCTGTTGCTGTTTTTGTTTGTCCGACTTGGATTCTGTGTCCTGAAATGCCACGAAATGGATCAGGGTGGTCATTCTGAAAAATCATAGAACAGTTATAAAAAAAGAACCGATCTCTCTCCGTCACATGAAGAAGCGCCTCCTTTGATTGGACCTGACAGGTGACTGGTTACCTGTGGTACACCATGGCTATGAACTGGATGAGAACCAGCAAAGCGAAGGCCAGGAGGAACATGAAGCCCAGTGGGTCGATGTAAATGTACTCTCCCGTGAACTGCAGGTTGGTGTCGACCTTCGGCACCTGGATGAAGATGATCGAGTCCAGGAGCTGAAGACAGAACGTCGTTACGAGCCAGAAGGCGTTAAAGATGAAGTAGGCGAAGGTGATCTGTGCGTGAAGAGAGGAAAAAAATATTTATCTTGCAATTTATCTTGCGTTTTTTTTCAACATGGGATTTCATAAAGATGTAATTTAACACACCTTGTTTCTCAGACTCTTGAGATTTTCGGTCATTTCTTTCTGCTTCTCTTTGTCATGAGGCAGAGGCTCCAGATATTTGGCTGTCAGCTCTCTGAAGAACTGCTCCTCGTCCTGCAGGGGAAAACAGAAACTAAGAAATCCGGCTGCATTTCTAGAAGTTGAAACTAGAGATGGAGACCATAAACTCATCAGACTTCTATAGAGAGGCTCCTTCTGGTTTCCCTCATGGGATCTTTTTTCAGAATCAATTTGTATGGTGGTGAATAGACAGAGACATATTTCTTTCTTAATCCTGTTTGAATTGTGCCATGAATCACATATTTAAAAGATAATTGTTCAAGTCAATAATCCCAATAGAGAAAGAAAGACATTATCATTGTCATTATAAACACAAAACCTGTAACTTAAACATCGTGGATCTGCTCCGGTATACTGCAGCTCACAAAACTGACCCACTCTCCTTTACTGCAGTTATGTTTATTCTGATTTTCATCTTTGTTTAGTGTCTTTTCTGTGCCATGTTGGTGTCGTGACGTGTGTTGAGTAAGATGATGCGGTTTAACACAAAGCTAGATGATATTTTACATCATTACGACAAACGGGACTTTTTTTACTTGGAAAACTATTTTCAAATCGACCAACCGTTGACTACTGTACAAGTGTTTTCTCATGAGGCTCATCAGAAGGCTTCAGCACTCTCACTATATATATATATATTTTTAATATTCTTCTTGCAGCTAGTGAAGGTGCCCCCAGCTGGCACTTCAGACCCAGACCCACTGTGGGTGCATGCTGACATCCCCAATTTGGATGTAGTTTGATTAATGTTTGACGATTAATATTTTTTCACAGTAAAACATATCAAATGAGGAAATCCAGACTTTCTTCTGGTATTGTTATTTTGCAGTGTTGTGTGGCGTTGTTCCTTATCAGTACAGGATTCAAGACATTCCATTTGACCTGACATATCTGCCCGATAATCACAGGGTGATGTGAGAACGAGGGAGGGGCTGTAGCATTCACGCACGAACATTGGCAGTGGTAATTAAGACACACGAAAGTGATGAGACAGATCTGACTCAGAGGATGACATTTACTCCGAGTTATGAAACAAGAATTCAGACCTGGTCGAGCGTGTCCTCGTGCAGGCACATGTCATCGGACAAACTCTGCAGTTGTGTGACCCAACCTGGAGAAACGAGAACGACAAATATTACTCAACATGAACATTTTCCTACTTGATTTTAAGCTTATTTTTTGCAAAATATCATCACACTGACTTACACTGGTTTGGGCAGGTGAAAGCAGGAACCTCTGGCCTGAAATAAAACAGGAAATACGTTACACAAGTTTCTCTTGTCCCTGATAATGTTGTTAACCAACATTATATTTGATTTTAATCTTGAACGCAAACACTAAGCAACAGCAATGACACAATGAAACCCTCCGATCAATCTTACCTCTGTTCCTCCTCAGGACTCCTCACTTCATCCACAATAGTGTTTTGGGGTTCAGGTTCAGGTACTGCTGCCTCCACGCTCGGGTCCTCCTGGTTCGCGATGAGTTCCTCTGCGCTGCCTCGCCGACAGAGTTTTCTGCAGCATTTGGCTTGTGTGACGAACCGTGCGAATGTGCTTTTGACTGCAAGAGTAACGATCAGTTTTCAGCTCAAGTCAAACTTAATGATTTATTATAATAGTTGTTTCAATGATACATTTGGAAAAAAGGGACTTATGTTTGTGTGGAAGACTGAAAACCTTTAGTAATGATTTCAATTTAACCTCAGCGGACTGTAGGAGAGGAGTATCGGCGAAGAAGTGACTGAATATGGTGACAACCAAATCGCCAGGTGAGTAAATTATAATCGCAAGAAAAACTGTAGTTGCTCACTAGTCAGTCCAGTGTGGCACAACATGTCAACTGCCTATCCAAATCCCACAATCATCTATTCTATGAGTTACTCTAAGTTTCTCAAGTATTTACCCTTCTGGGTTTGGGTTTGTGGGGCCTGGGCTGCCGGTGTGGCGGCTCCAGGAGCAGGCGCCGTCTCCCTGGTGCCCCAGGACACGTTGTTCATGTTGACCATGGAGTAGATGGCCAGCAGCAGGTAGGCACTGGGGATGCAGAGGATGTAAAGGAAGCCGTAGACCACCAGACCGGCCTCCTGAGGGTGCAGGAGTGCAGTGACGATGTAAAAGCAGGCGAGGGTAATGATGAAGATGCTGCTGGGAGTCATGATGGTTCTGTCCTTTACCATGCTGGCTGTTGGATGGGAAAAAAGAAAAACGATGGAAAACGAGAAGCAGTAGATCGTTTGGTATTAACAGGCTTTGTTGTGTTTGTGTCCAACATACCTATTATGGTGAGTGCTGAAATCAACATGTGGAAGGCGTACAGGATGCTCATGACTGCTGCAATCAGAATCTGAGTGTCTGACTTGATCTTGAAGCTGATTCCGAGGAAGATAGCAGGAGGTATCACAGCCAGGACCAGAGCGCCGTTGGGGTGAATGTCGAGCAACACGGTCAAACTACCTGAATGGTGGACAGGAAGCAAACAAAAGAAATGCTTTTACCAACACATGGAGCTCAGCTTCAGTCTCTTCAACTCTCTCGGCTACGATGGCAGAAAAATAGTTCTAAAACAAGCCTGACCTGCGATCATGAGGACGACGGTGGAAGGCGCCAGTACGGACGAGGCCAAGCTGAAGAGCTGGTAGAACATGTAGGGTTTGGACATGGACGGGTTCTTCTTGGAAAGCTGAGTACCAGAGCCCAGCAGGTCCGCAATGTTGGCCATGGTGGACGGCCCCCATCGACGGCGCTGAAGATGGTAAGTAAACGTTTTCGTAACTTATATTGTAAAACATTAAAACATTCGGGACACACGGATCAACCAACCATTCAAATCATTTCTGTCTCCTCGCTCACTCTGTAAAACTCTTTGTTTATCTTTAGATTTATATTTGCTATGGATAAGACATATATACACAAATACAATTCAATTACATATTTAAATATTACTGTCATTTTCACATAAATTGATAGCAAACACCCGACACACTCTGCTGTATGCCTGGTTGCAGCAGTGTTTGGTTGGAATCAAAGCTACACTGTTGTTTTTCTTTTCCTTTGTCACGGTGACATTTACATATTGACACATACTGTACATGGTAATTATCTCTTAAATCATCATGACAGTGTGCAGTGGAATGATGCTCCTTTCAGAAAAACCAGAAAAGCAAGGCGTCATTTCGGATCTGGTTCAAAGAATCTTTCAAGAACTATTTTATTTAGGCATCTTTCATGGCAGATGACAGGTACACCCTCTGGGGCTAAAAGATTATGTAATATAAAAGTGGTTTTGGCTGATCACCTGGTTGTAAAACTCTTTGAACTCCTCGGGGGCATTGGTGTAGGCGTCTGACGCCGCGTTGTACTCAACTCTCCATCCCTGCTTCAGCAGCAGAGTACAAAGCCAGCGGTCCTCACCTGCAGGGACGATCACAGACATTCTCAAAGATCAATAGACAGAAATGATTCATAGCTGGAGGATTAGTCATTGAGGTGATTTGTTGTGCGTACAATTGAAGCACACAAAACATATTCAGCGGTTTTATTATTTGTGCTTATCGACTGACTTTAAAAATCATGTTTCTCGTAAAAATTTAAACCAAAATCAGAGCACTTACAAGCACTTTTGGACAGCAAGACACTGCTGAGACTAACTGATATAGGCTAACACACTATCTGTCAGTGGTTGTGCTGTCCATGTACAATTCACTTAACGTGCTACCTGTAGCTAGCATGAATATATAAAACGACCTGGATACGCCCGCTAAACGCTGCTTCCAATTCTGCACAGTGGCCCCCGAAACCCAGAATTCATTTTCCCATAGAGCATTACTAAAAAATAGACGTCTGTAAAACTGTCACAGGACACCTCGAATATTTTTTTTAGCTATAATATCGCGAGTTGCCACTGGAAGCAAGCTGAGCGGCGCCAACATATCCAGGTCTAAACAATACATCACTGGTATGCACAAGGAGCAATTCATATCGCGCTGAATACAGACTTTTCAGCATTTATCTATAATTTCTGCACAGTCAGCTGTAGAAATAAACCAGAATCAGATGTGAAGTCTCCAGTTTGACGGGCCGCTCCTGCGATCTTTCAGTTACCTTGGTCGTACTGGATGTGGTGTCGAGCCCTTGACGCCTTGATGGTGTACTTTTTCATCACGTTGTCGTCCATCAGTGCCGCTGCCCTGAACAGACTGAAGCAGCCCGGGCTGCACAGCACGCAGCCGAACACGTGCTCCGCCGACTTGTGAAGCCAGTGGCCCACTGCGTATTCAAACTTCTGGTACCACACCATCGGACCTGCCAGGGAAACACACACTGTTACTGCATCAACCTCATACTGTGTAGATGATTTGCAAAATGTGTGATTGTCTTGAGCAACTGCCTACAGAGTCAAAATCAAAGTGGACCGAGGATGAACATCACTTCTTTGCATTGTAATGACAGAACATGTACTTTGACATTCATTTACAGTGTAGAACTATCAGTTCTCTAGTTTTACTGACCTGACCCGGTTGGGTGAATCCTGCCACACGCTGCCCCGACGAGCGGATACAGTCTCAGGCGATCGATGAGCAGCATCACAGCAGCCGGCTGGAAGTCCGTGTCTCCATCTAAAGCCAGCAGGTAGGTGTTGTGCTTCTCTTTCTGTAGGAACAGAAAACAGTTTGCTCTGGTCCATCATATAGAAATATTCAGTCTGTGTTTGCATGCACGTGATTTTCTCTCCTCTCACCTCAAACTCTCTATTCAGCTCAGCCTCGTCCAATCCCTTCCCCCACTTGCCGAAATACTTGCTCGTGAGCTTCCAGCCCAGGAGGTAGTACAAGTACATGACCTGGGAAATATAGATACATGAATACACTGACAGTTCAGACAAGCGAAGACCTCAAAAATCTACCAAGTAAAAGTCTTTAAGAAAACAAACGGAAGGCAGTGACCTCACATATTGAAGCACTGACTCATTTCTCCCCACCTGAGACCATCTCTTTTTGTGGCGGATGAGTGTCTTGTCCTTGAAGTGAACCACCAGACTGTTTCCGTAAGGCATGGTGACCACCAGACGCCCTCCGTACGGCGTCCTCACGACCGTCTGATCTGGGACCTGCTGCTGCTTTCCGAAGGGGTCTTTATCGAGGTTTAGGAAGCAACTGATAGCAGAGGAGGTAAAACACTTAATCTGTGAGATTTTTAGCATTTGTAGACTCTTGACATCACTCTGTCTTTGCTTTATTTCATAAATTAACGTTGAGTTTCACAGATTTTACCTGTAAACTTCTTGGATGATTTCGACCAGCATCTCTGCATACTCATTGACGTGCCGTCCTTGACTCCCAGGAACATCTCTGAAGGCGTCGTCGAAGTAGATGTGGCCTTCAAAAGACACATCACTCGTTTCTCCGTCCCTCCTCGGCCTGTACTGGTCCAATCTGAGGAGTTACATGAAACACTATAAGCTACTGTCTTGTTGTTGACAATCAAAAGGGGAATTCTTCCACTATGAAATTGAAGGTTGTTACACTGCAGTAGAGATCTTTTATACCTCAAGACCACCTACTGAAAATGAAAGCAGGATTATTACAACCCATATTTAAGGCATTTTATGAGTTGTGACCTCTAGTGGCTGTAGTATTTATTAAATCTGAAAAGGATCAAGTCAGGAGAAGAAGCATAAAGAGTGAAATGTCCAGAGAGACGAGGCTCAAGATGAAGAAAGGTAGTGATTTTAACCCAAACCACATTGTTTTCCTAAACCTGACCAAACAGATCCAGTATGTGTGTTGCTGGTGCGCTGCATCTGGCATGTGGTTTGGGAATGGTCCATGAGGATGTGTTGGCTTTACATGTGATCACAGCAATCAAGACCACATGATAAATGAAGCCTAAAGCAGCCTGTGGAGGTTTTTTTCATGCTGGCTGGTTTCAAAATAAAATCCTTGCCTACCTATCTACATGTCAACATCATAAAAAACAAACGTCTCTCTACATATTAAGAAGTTAAGGAATTTAAGAAAAAGGAAAATTCATTCTTGACTCCTTACCGAAATATTGAAATCATTATCTTAATCATCTCGTTGTAGGTTTCATGCCACATGGTTGCACAAAAGAACACTTTCACCGGGTCCTGTGGTCTCAATCTGGAAATGGCACATTTTTGGAAAACTGTTTGTTACGTGAAAAAACTCACAATAATCTCACAAACACACAGTCACAGACCTGCACTACCATAGAAAGTTAACCTTAGAGATCCAGTGTGTAGGATTTAGCAACATGCAATTGTGAGGGTACAGACTGCAACCAACTGAACTCCCCTCATCGCACTAGTGATCGGAAGGTCGCTGGTTCGATTC
Organism: Spondyliosoma cantharus; assembly: GCA_900302685.1. Classification (NCBI taxonomy): domain Eukaryota; kingdom Metazoa; phylum Chordata; class Actinopteri; order Spariformes; family Sparidae; genus Spondyliosoma; species Spondyliosoma cantharus. The sequence continues at coordinate 1,049 of OMLP01041970.1, read as the reverse complement.
CCAGCTCCCCTGGGGCGGAACTGAGCTACATGTCGAGGTATCTTTGAGCTCAATACTGAACCCCAAAATTGCTCCTGATGTGCAGTTGGCACCTTGTGTGGCGGCCTCTGCCATCAGTAAGGACCCTACAATGAGCTGGCGACTCGTCCAGGGTGTACCCTGCCCTCGCCCAGAGAGATAACTGGGATTGGCTCCAGTAACCCCGCGACCCCTTCAAAAAGGGGATAAAAGCGGTAACCCTCACGGATAAGCGGCAGAAAATTAGATATTCAATTTCTGTCACTCTAACTCCAACACACTGGACATTTAACTCTTACGATTATTCATCATCTAATCATCATTTCTCAAGTATCTTTTGTCAAATCTTTGCTGATTCATGCATTCCAGTAACCTCAGCCTCAGTCTAATCCAAGTTTTAAACAAACCAGAACCAGAAACAAACTAACAACACAAACACAAATGACATCGACACTTACGTCTTTCGTTTTTCAGTCGTCTGGATGTCAAATCGAGCGTTCAGAAGCAGCGACTGCTCCATAAACCCTCCCTCGTACAGCCTCCTGGTGAACACGTCTTGAGTCCTCTGGATGCGATGCAGACTGAGCTGCCACAGGTGGAACGTGGCCAAGACAAGCCCGAGCCACCACGACACCGCTGAACCTGAAGGAAGATAAGTGACGGGATTAAAAGAAAAGATTTAAAGCTTTAAAAACAATAGACTTGTTTTAAAACCTATGCAAAAACAAACTCATCAGGCATCAGCAAAGTCTCTGGAAGCCTCAAGTTCCCTCAAATTACCTGTCAGCAGGCCAATGTCCGTTATCTTGGACATATCCAGGAAGCACAGAGTGTGCGTCACATCCAGAACCAGATGTGGGAACACACTGCCGTTCAAGCTGAGGGTTCTTCCATCCACAACTACATTGCAGTAGTCTGTAAAGCTGATGTTTGGAGTGCCGTTCAGACTCGTTCTGTAGTCCTGATAGTAAACGATAACGGGGACGACGAGCAGAACCATGACGGCCAGAGAGGCCAGGTACAGAGGCAGG
>OMLP01041969.1:0-10278 GCA_900302685.1 Spondyliosoma cantharus | reverse complement strand
GACTGCTCATTAAGTGAATATTATTAGAATTAATATAATGAAGAATATGGTGTAGACCTGCTCTATATGATAAATGCCCTTAGATAATTGATGATGATAGATGATTCAGCACTACAATAATGAAACTGACTTGAATTTTTGACTTGAAAAAGGGGAGATTTGTGATGAGAATTATGAACATTTTTAAAATGTAATTTAGTATCAGAGGCAGAGCCAGGAGTCAGTGGTGAGGAAGGGATAGCTACTGTCATGGAAGGAACAGGTGAGCTAGTGTGTGAACAAGCAAGCATCAGTTCCAATATAGCCACTTTCTATGCCCAAATGATAGTAGTGGCCTGATATACTTTTTATCGTTAAAAGTAAGATAGTAGGCTATACAAAGCACACAATTGAAAGTGAAGCAACCATTACTTGCACTGAATTGGAATTATTTTAGAAAAATTACTCAGAATTACAAAGCTTTAGAGGACAGTGTGCTATTGTAGGCTTAATAAGTAAAGTTTTAATTACATTATTTTAATATAATAGGTTGTGATCTAAAGTGGGCCGGTCTGAGGCATGCCACTCCAGCCCTGCATTCCAGTATTTATGGTGGATTATCTGTCATCACCTCAGTCCCATGTTTTCATAGTATTCAGTATTAGGGAGCAGGTACGTGTCTAAAAGGCCCCCATTTTGACCTCAAGTGACAACATGCAGACATAGCTACTTTGTTTATGTTAATATGAATGTTTTATGGGAAAACGCACACAGACGGAGCCTAATATTAATATTTAATTAATATTAATTAATTTTGCTCAGACATGCAACGCATTCCAGGTGCTTGCAGTTAACAAATCATTTCCGCACATATGTATTCTGTCTGAAAGACTGGCTTTACTGTGAGTCTGTCACTGTGGGTGTCAGTACTTTTCCTCAGAATAAGAAGAGAAAATGGGATCATGAAAATGTCTGGGCAGTTCACTGCGAGTCCACACATGCTTGTACTGGAATGTCTGTCTCACCTTGGGAGACTGACTGTGCGCTTTGCCTGGGTCCATTAACACTGCATAAATACATGAAATAAATGCTGATATCAGATCACTTACCAAAATAAAAGGCTGGCACGTTTGTCAGGCTCATACAAGATATAAGTATATTGTAGGTTTATTTTGGAATATGTTCTCTTTGAGCTCCTGGCCAAGCCAGAACTCCCAAGTATTTACATTATCTCGTTGCATAACCAACCAATGGCTTCATGTTCTCCCAGAGCTGCTGTGTGGGAGGAGAGACTATACCTGAGGAGGCCAGAAGCACTTCCTCCTCCGCCTGTCTGCACTCAGGTGAGTGGGAAGTGTTACCTGGCCAATACCTGCACTTATTCCTTTTTACCTTCTACCCAAACGGCCTCTGTTTAACTCCGGAGAAAAGGTAAATATTCATTTCATATGTTACGCATTGCTCTCCTTATTAATCCGAAACCTGCCCTTGTTTACTCTGCTTTCATTCATTTTGTTCTGAGCGTAAATGGCAGCCCTGGGTACAGCTCTCTCTTCTTTAACATCCTTATAATGTCTCATGTTTCGTGAAGGTTTTTTGTATTAATAATAGCGGTAAAGGACGTCCTTTTTTTGTATGTTCAGTGACATTACTTAGTGGTGATTTCCATGCCAAGCTCGCGTACAGCCTGATTGACGTTTCGTTTCCTGGGGCACATTATTGAGCGAGGTTTCCTAATTTATTTAATTCCCCCAAACGACGTCCACTCCCTGTTTGCTCTGTTGGTAGTGTGTGGAATATCCTGCTCTTTATATTGTTTTGCATCTACAATCAACAGGATTTAAATCATTCATGACTGAAACGGTGCAGGGGCACTGCGGAGGAATTCTCGTTTACAGTATGAATGTAATGAGCTCTCCATATCTCTCTCTCACCCAGCGAGGAGCGCGTCCTCGCAGCTGACAGTCGGCAGGCAGTGTAACAGATAGTTGGCCGATAAAGGGAAAGGAACCAATTACTGAAGAAAACATTTCCTTCTGGTCGCTGTTGTTCTGGGACATGTCGCAGAAGAGATATTTAGAATCTCCACAGGATGTGCTCAGTGGAGCAGCTTATTTAAAATATGTGAATTAAGGAATTGCGTCAAACTGAGGATTCAGTGCTACTAATGTGTACAGTCGTTACAAAAATGTATTTAATCTCTTGTTGCTGGTTGCTGTGATGTGGTCTGCGTTTACGCGAAACCACCAACAGTTTTTCGTGCGTTCATCTCACCCCGCGCCTACTGGAGGACCCCAGCGCGAGTAGGCGGCACCGGCTGGCTCAGTGACGCTCGACTTGGAGAGCACTGAGGCATTCACGTTCCATAGGAAATAACATCGCTTACAAACTTCATACTTTCCCCCATTTTTTTTAAACATTTAACAAACACCCGCTACTTATAGGCTTTATATAAATACATAACTGTATCACCCCATCGGAAGAAGGGTGGTGAAGATTCAGTCAGGTCAGTTGTTAATATACTGTTAGCAAAACACCCTCCATTATTTTAGCCCCAGCTTGTTCCTCTGTGTATGAGCATCAAATTCAAGTCATGCTAATCTGATTTTCAGAAAAAAAAATAGCTAGTGATCTTTCATGAATCTATAAACAGTCATGTTCTGAAGGTCTCTCTACAGTACAGAAGAAATACTCTTTGAACCATCTGGATGAAAAGTTGCAATCTTTTGAAAAATAAATGTTTTTAACCTGTTTCCAGGTAATCCAGGTAGCCAAACATGACAGACACCTTTCTTGAGAAGCAGATGGATAACTGTTTCATCATGAGCCTGGATGGGAGAGTCTTGTAGGGCTTCAGAAAGGCATTGGATGTTGTTGAACTGTTGTTGGGCTATCAATGATTATAGTGTTAGTTATTTTTCACATGAGAAGCATAGGCACAAACTACACTTTCTCAAACCACAATCAGAACATTGATAAGAACAATTTATCAATATCTTAGTCCTACTTTAACTGAACCAAAAATTAGGTTAAGGTAGGTTCTACCTCCCCACCATGAGTTTTATAAGAATGGTAATCTAAATGTGATCCTTTTGAAAATTGTATACTTGATTGTCAAAAAACAATTCTAAAAGGATGCACTCCACAGTCATTGCATGACTAACTGAGTGGAGGTGAATTGTCTTAGTGTATCAACTGGAGACTTGGATGAGCTGTTGCCGGAGAAGACAGAAAACTCATATTTCCATGTTTTCTGTAGGCAGTGAATGCATCATAATCCTAGACCGTTTGGCACGATTTTTGCTGGGCTTCCTTGCGTGTTATCACTCTACTTTGAGTGAGTGGACAGCCTCATTTAGACAGGGAACGTCCTCACAGAGAGATGTGTTAGCATGGAAGAGTCTTTTTCTGACAGATAATGTCATGTAGGCAGCATTTATTAGGATCTGAATTCGCTTCTGTAATCATTTCATTGAGATCAATACTCCGTGGATACAGTCGGCTCAACAACAGTTTCTGTGAACAAATTGGACCGGGAACAGTTTGGCAGTAGCCTATCAGTCTTCCATAAGAATGATTGAGTGATATCTGGCCAGCGTTTCCATGCAACAGCACAGGAGGCTGTGAAGCCGCGGAGCACACGGAGGGATAGATGCTGTTGCAAAGAGCGACAGCACTGTAGATCTGGCTCTGGGGGAACCCTGAGAGTCTATTTAACCCCAATGGAGCGACAACATGATGGAGATGCTGGGAGCTTAAAACAGCACGACAGTGCAGAGGAACCCGGTAAGAGCGCTCCATTCCAGATATATTTCCAGATTTCGCAGAAAACATTTGAATTTGGTCATGATGATTTGCGCGCACTCGCAAAGACGTGGCGAGGATATTAAGCTTTGCATGCGTTTGATCTGAAATTATGATTATTATTGATTTAGAGATGCTGCTGATATAACGCACACAGGTGCACAGATGTTTGATTGACTTTTTACACCAAGATGCTGACGGCTTTGACTGACCGGTTTGACTGCTGTACACATGATGTTAGGTTTTTATTTTTTTATGTCCTGTTTTGTTACAAACCTTAACATTAAAGGAACCGTTAAGATTTTATTATTGCGTTTATAAACATAAAACCTTGTTTCAGTTCACACTGTGTTGAAGTACCTATACAATTTGAATATAAAGTCATTTCATGTGTGACAAACAAACCCAACCCTGAATACAAGCATTAAACTTACCTTAATGTTGATTATTGGTTGATGAACAATTTCACAGAAGCCATTATTGTAGCATTTTACACAGAAATGTGTGTGGAGAGTTTTGCAACTGTATTTCTAACTGTTTGTGAGTAATCCGATTTGGCATTGTGTTCAGGAATCTGCAAATGTGTATTCAGACTCTGTGCATGGGTAATAAGACTTGTTAATGCAGGAAAAAAAATCTCCAAATCTGTCTTCGAAGTTGCAAGTGTGATTTATAAATGGCTGCGCAATATGTTGTTTCAGCACCAACATCTCAATGTGCAAAAATTTGGAAGTGAAAAAAATCAGTCAAAATCAACACAGTGAACCACAATCTTTTTGAACAATTTATCAAACAAAGCAACACCTTACAAAATAACCCCATTCATTTTTTTTTTTTCAAATATAAAACTGTTCATGTTATCAGGAAAAAAAATCCTGTATTACTTTATATCGCAATGTATATTTTAGAAAGACCATGTTATCGCAATCTAATTTTTTCAAATGTCAGGCAGCCCTAATGCACACATACTGATGGGTGAAAGGTCAAAGTATTTTGCTCCAAGAGCTCAAAAAACATGCAAGACAGTTTCTTGATGCAGCGCTGAAATGCCTCAAGACTGATGGCATCCCAATGTCCCCTAGCTGAGGATGACAGAAAATGTCTCTGGGACTGACATACTGTTGCTTAACAAATCACAAACAGAACTTACTATTTGACTGACTACTACTGTCTAAGCTGACTACAGAGGAACATGCAACACATATTCTGTTACTATAGTTATGTCCTACTCCACAGAGCTGTGTCAACACTATTTACCATCAGAGGCTGCTACTATTTTCCATTGAAATCCATTGATCCCCTCAGTCTAAAGTGGCTTGCTGGAGGGACCTCGAAAATATGTAATGCTGATTAAACCAAGACGGCAATGCAAATCTGTATTGAAATCAACAGGATGAGAGCTAGTTAGCTGTTAGCAGCCTGTGAGCAGCAGAGTCCTGCTGAGTGTTAAGCTCAAGCAACTGAGCTAATAGCACATGTTTCATGTGTTTCCCTGGAAGTTATAGTAACATGTGACCAAGGGAAACACATCGTCACCTTGAATAAATGATTGATTTCTTGTGTTTAAACATACTTGGAAACATTTGGGTTAATGTATTGTAAATACACAACTCTGCATAATATATAAAAAAGGTCTAGTTATTTTTAAATGCAGAAATGTTACATGTTATATATTTAAAGCGGAAGAGCAGGTAGTGTACAATGGGGTTTAGCTGTCTCCTGCTGTTAGAAACAAGATGTATGAAAGAAGTAAATGAAAAGAGTAAAGTGAGTAATTCTTTTTTAGATTTGTCACTACACATGGGGCATTTTACATGAAACATTAAACATTTGATCCAATGTTATGTTATGACATGAATCAACATGGAAATAATGTTTCCGTTATAACACAATTTGTTCCTATATCCCGCTCCTTTACTGCCCCATGAGCTCATTGATTGGACTTTCCTTTTCCATACATTATATACTATAAAGTATGTCAATGAGATGATTTGTAGCTGTCCTCCTGAACAAGGCAGCATGTTCATAGGTGATTCATAGAACTGAGAAAAGAGAAAAAACTATTTTGTTATATATATTATGAATATTTGTGGTTGTGTTGTGCAAATTGGAGTGTGCACACATTGTCAGCTCACATTACCCATCGAGTCAACGGTGAAAACAGATGCCATTACATCCTGTTAGATCTTCATTTATTTATGATGCATTCAGTGTACACTACCTCTCTATAACAATGGGCATGTCCAAAGTGTTAACACTGACTTCAGCTGATCAATTGAATACTGCAGCAGGTATTGAGAGACATGGCTGCTGAAACATTGTTGTTCCCAGTCCCAGTTCTCAAGGCAACAAGCAAATGACTGCTCCAGTTTTTTGCATGAAGATGTTATCTCTTCGTTGGAAGTCTCTATTTAATCTGTCCGCTAATGAGCACAATGCTAACCCACTCATTGTGCATGTTTAAATGGAAATGACCTTATACACACTAGAGTCAAATTTCAGACAGGTAGGCTAGTGGCAAAGATTTACAGTGACAGCATCTCTTATTGCCAAAGCAAACCCAAGACCCATGCTGGGTGCCGGCTGTCTTCCAAGATGTTTGACAGATTATATCCATAACTATGTAATTACAGATAATTGGGAAATCAAGCATTCCTATACACAGTAGGGTCAAAAAGCCTGAGACCGCTGGTCAGTATATCTCTATTTTGCTTTATAATATCTGCAATTTGAGTGAAATCTTTGAAAAATGTCCATGATTTTCCAAATATCTTAGTAGCTGGTATGTCTCCCTTCTGCTTTAATGACAGCATGCATTTGAGCTGGCAGACTTGACAAGTTTGTGTAAACACTTATTCAGCAAATTGGGATTAAATAATTTAATCGTGTGGTTCATAGTGAAATCACAACCCCCCTGAAATGACTCATTTCACTGTCATAACTGGAGCCATTTGGTCCAATAATATTTGGAAAGAGCTGCACGACTAAATCATTTAATCCCCATTCAAGTTAGACAAGGTGAAAGTCTCTAGTGTGCACGCTTCAAATGCACATCTAGGCATGTCATACATCTGCAGATGACAATAACCAATCAGAGAGCTTGTTACATCTACAAATTTGCATTGTTTTACCTGGTTTTACCAGCTCAAGGACCAAGGTGTCACAAAAAGGCTACACTGAGAGGTTAAATGAATAAACAAATGGAATAGCTAATAGGAAAAGGAAAAGCAGTGGGTAAAGGGAAATGCAGATATAAAATTGCCCTTTTAAATGCCTGATTAAAAGCTGTATTCTTAATTTAATTTGTGAATCCTGCTATTATTTTGTCCTTTTAAACTGTATTTTCAAATAGATTTTTAAATTACATGATTTATTTATGAATTAAAGCTAGGGTCTACAATCCTGGAGAGCTAGCAAGAGAGCGAGCTCCCCCCCCGCCAGTGCTCCGTCCAAAGCCCCCCACAAACTTGAATGTGCATCTGGCAGTGGGACTAAGCAGGGAGAACGTGACCTGTGCAGGCGCGGAGGAGGGAGGGACAGAGGGGGGCGTAGGCAAAATGAGACATGTTATTTGGGCCGGATTGCATGGATTGGTCAGCTTTTTCTCAGTCCTGCAGCTGCCACAGAGGTCTGATTTTTTTCGCTCCTTTTTCTGTATACATAATATATTGACTACTCTCAGAATAGAAGGACCATTTCTCCCAGTATAACAAAATGTGTTTCTGAACAACACTACAGACCCTAGCTTTAATATTAAATTTCATTTGAAATTTCATGAATGAATTACTTTGTAAGTTAGTCTATTTATTAATAGATTCATACTTTGATTTGTAAACTAATTCATTAATGTCTAAGGGGCGGCCGTGGCTCAGGGTCTTGTTATCGGAAGGTCACTGGTTTAATTCCCCTGGTCTGCATGTCCTTGGGTAAAATACTGAACCCCAAAAACCACTGTAACCTACAAGATTAAACACTCAGTGAATCTCTCTGTGTATGAACAACGGTGACTAAACCAAACTGTTGCATACCTACAAGTTTATATTTAAGTGGTCTTGGCAAAATAGCCTACAGCTCATAAAGATCTCAAGGAGACATATTAAAACGTGTAGCATTAAACTTTGGGCAATAATGTTAAAGTGAAATTATCTTAAAGACTGCGGATGTCAGAGGGTAAGGGAAAGGCAAATGTATTCAAACAGAATAAATATTTGGTCCCCCAAAATCACACAGCAATCATGTAGACTCCTAATATTAATATAAACAGAAACGACAGCCAAGCTTCTCTCGGTGTGAGCACAGTGTACTCAGTAGGATTGTGTATTCACATATGCCTGTGAAAACCTGGCAGTGTAAGAGTCCTTTGTCGGTACCATATGTTTGCAGAGACGGCACATTGCTTCAGGTAGGTCCTTTGGCTTACCAGTTGCATCCGGTTTAAAACCCCCAAAAATCCCAAATCTTGTAATTTTGTCTTTTTTTGCAACTAGCTCCTCCATAACTGCATTAGCTGAAAATGCGTGCAGTGCAGTGGGCTGGGAGGAGAATTCCCCAATTATTTCAGGGCACAAAGGCCAAAAGCCAGGGCAGCAAGGCCATAAAATAAAACAATGATTTTAAGTCCATGTCCATAATGAATTTAATTTAAGGACTTAGAATATATAAATATCTGTGAAATGAATACATAAAACAAGCTCAGGCGAGAAATTTTCAACTTTCAACTAATGCATTTATTTTTATTTTTAACATATACTACAAAGTGACTAGCATTTATGCCAGGTTATGTGATTAATCAGTCACTATCGTTTGAAGATGGGGATGGAGAGTCAGGTTAGAGTGTGTTTTAGGGTTCCTTGGACCATATATATGGATGAATGTTTGGCCTCTTCTTGTTGATGCCAGCTGCCCACCATCTTGCCACAGATTCTTGGCTGAAAATTTTTTTAAAAAGTAATCATGTGATGTATTTAATAGCACTCCATCCATCCATCCATTGTCTGCCGCTTATCCGGGGCCGGGTCGCGGGGGCAGTTGTCTGAGCAGGGACACCCAGACTTCCCTCTCCCTGGACACTCTCTCCAGCTCCTCCGGGAGGATTCCAAGGCGTTCCCAGGCCAGCCGGGTGACATAGTCACTCCAGCGTGTCCTGGGTCTTCCTCGGGGTCTCCTCCTCCCGGTGGGGCATCCGATACAGATGCCCGAGCCACCTCAGCTGGCTCCTCTCGATGTGGAGGAGCAGCGGCTCTACTCCGAGCTCCTCCCGGGTGACGGAGCTCCTCATCCTATCTCTAAGTGTGCGCCCGCCACCCTGCGAAGGAAACTCATTTCGGCCGCTTGTATCCGGGATCTTATTCTTTCGGTCACGACCCGAAGTTCATGACCATAGGTGAGGGTAGGAACGTAGATTGACCGGTAAATGGAGAGCTTTGCCTTTCAGCTCAGCTCTCTCTTCACCACGACAGACCGATACAGCGGCCGCAGCACCGATCTGCCTGTCAATCTCACGTTCCATCCTTCCCTCACTCGTGAACAAGACTCCAAGATACTTAAACTCCTCCAGTTGAGGCAGAAACTCTCCCCCAAACTCTCCCCCAACCACGTCCAATGCCTTCTCCAAGTCCACAAAACACATGTGAACTGGTTGGGCAAACTCCCATGAACCCTTGAGCACCCTGCGGAGGGTATAGAGCTGGTCCACTGTCCCCGACTGCCACGTGATGTTGCAGAGACCTGTCAGCCACGACAGCCCCACAACATCCAGAGACTTGAGGTACTCAGGGTGGATCTCATCCACTCCGGTGCTTTGCCACTGAGGAGCCTCCGAACTACCTCAGTGACTTCGGCTTGGGTGATGAATGGATCAACCTCTGAGTCCCCAGCCTCTGCTTCCTCTATGGAAGGCGTGTCAGTGGGATTGAGGAGATCCTCGAAGTATTCCTTCCACCGCCCGACGATATCCCCAGTCGAGGTCAACAGCTCCCCACCTCCACCGTAAACAGTGTTGGCGGAGGGCTGCTTGCCTCTCTTGAGGCGACAGATGGTTTGCCAGAATTTCTTCGAGGCCGACTGGTAGTCCTCCTCCATGGCCTCCCCGAACTTTTCCCAGACCCGAGTTTTTGCTTCCATGACCGCCCGTGCTGCCGCACGCTTGGCCTGCCGGTACCCGTCAGCTGCCTCAGGAGTCCCCCGAGCCAACCAGGCTCGATAGGACTCCTTCTTCAGCTTGACAGCATGCCTTACTTCCAGTGTCCACCACCGGGTTCGGGGATTGCTGCCACGACAGGCACCGGAGACCTTACGGCCACAGCTCCGAACAGCTATTAGCAAGCCCAAACCAGCTCACTGCCTCTCACCGCGGGCAACTCCAGAGTAGAATAGAGTCCAGCCTCTCTCAAGGAGTTGGGTTCCAGAGCCCAGACTGTGCGTGGAGGTGAGCCCAACTATCTCTAGCCGGTAGCGCTCAACCTCCCGCACTAGCTCAGGCTCTTTCCCCCCCAG
>OMLP01041962.1:0-12939 GCA_900302685.1 Spondyliosoma cantharus | reverse complement strand
GGAAATGAGGTTGGTGGTAGGATTTCCGGTCCCGAGGTCAAGGAGTGATCATTCAGCTATGTAGGGGTTAAAGGTAAAGGGTAAAAGTTATCTTCATGCCGGATGGTGAGAATGGTCAAATGTTTAGGCCCAGTAAGGACAGGATGGCCCTTAGGGCTGCCTGAGGGACAAGACTTAATAATTGAAAACAGGTGAGGTGGTGATTCAGGGGAAAGGCGTAGGGAGTCAGGTTAACTCCTCTTTTCGTTTATTGGACAGGTAAGGAAAGGAGGAAGGTACAATCAGAGGCACTCCAAAAAGGCCCGCGCAGGAGGAAAAAGTGGGGTGTTTTTTGTAGATTCCTAAGGCAGAAGGTCCGAGAGGATTTCTGATAGAGCAGAGGGCAAAGTATTTGGCTAGAACTTTGTCAGATTTGAGAATACCAGGTAGCGGCCGACCTGGTTGGACACAAGGCTTGAGATCTATTTCAATAAAGATTGCTCTATCATTCCACCCAGCCTTGCCTCCGCAGAATTATTTTATCATCAAACTACACGCCGACACCTTTGAGGAGGACAACACTAGCAACACTAACTTTCAAACCGACGTACTCAATACTCTGTGGGCTGTCCATCATTGCTCCGTTGGTCCTCCCTCCACCACCACCTTATTTTTATTCCTCTGTTCTGTTAAATAAAACAAACAAGTTTATTTTTAAACTGCATTATCATATTATTTCAGTGAAGACTCATAAATAACTAGTGTTACGGAAATCTGTTTATGTTCTGTTACACGTTTCTGGATTTTTTAAAATATATATATCGGCCGATATTTCGGAAAATCTGATTTTTAAATCACCAAATATTTGTATCGTATAATCCTTAAAAATCCTTTATCGGTCGGGCTCTAGTACAGTCGATATAATCTGACACCAACAGTCATTTTAGCAGTTGAGCAGTCATTGTCTGGGATGGCTGGCAGCTGCTTTTCTCTTCCTCTGTTTGAAATCAAGAAGTTGTTTAAAAACTACTGAGACAATGAATGATGGTAAACCTGCCACAGATATTATTCTATGGGGGCTGTATGTTGGGCAAACACACTGTGGTTCAGGTTCAAATGAATTTACAAATGTGCCTGGGTTGTGACATAACTTTACTATTTAGTAAGTTCCAAAGATCCTGTGTTGACTTCACATGGACATGAACGGCCGTCTCCTGAATTGAAGTCCTTGCTCATTCAACCTGAAATAATTTAACGAGTTGAATAAATTAATGACAATGATAATAATACCAATAATAAAATGTTGAGTTCGAAAAAGTAAGTTTATCATTTTTTCACAGAGCTTTAGTGGCTCATGGAGAAGTCACATGCGCTTCATGTCATTCAGACAGACCAATGTGGAGATATCCAACACTTCGTGTTTTGAGCAAAATGTACAGGAAGTTGTTATTTAATAATTTGAGTATTGTTCGGAATATCAAAATTCTTTTAATAATTTTTTTGTCAGGAGATGCTGTGTGCAAAGTTTCGTGCAAATCGGTGAAATCGCCTGGGAGGAGTTCGAAAAAGTAGGTTTGCGAAATTTTGCCAATTTGCAGAAAAAAGCAGTAGGCGGAAATGGGCTATATCACGAAATTCAGCACAATTCAGTGAACAAATGAATATAAGTTTTTTGAATGTGCGACAAAGTATATTTGAGTTATAAGCCAAAACGCACTCCTTGACACAATCCTAGTGTCTCACTTCATTCAGTGCATCTTGATTGGGACTAAATCAAGAGAAGTGGTGGTTCTGGAAAAGTACAAAGTTGTAGTTGAGAGAAACACAAACTAGATTGACTGATGGAAGGACTGGAGAGTTGTCACGAGACATACATTCAACCTATCATTTATCTGACATTCGCTTAAGAATTTTTATTTAAAGGTCATCCATTTGCTCCCACTCACAGTGCGTCTGAAACATAAATAGCTTAATTGTTCTACTTCCATCCCTCTCAACACACACTTTGCTGCCTCTGACAATGCTGGGCAGACAACTTGTGTGTTGGAGAAAACTGCGTCTGGGAGGATGGAAGTTTGACAGTATATTCAGTCTGCCGCACTAAGGAAGCCAAGAAAAACTGGAACTTTGAAAGGAATGCAGAATTCAGTAAAACCATTTTACAGCCAAAACATGTCTAAATTTGTGAAGCAGTTCACAATGTCTTAAAAATGCAAGACCGAGGAAAAAAACGTTTTAGAGAACCCGCACACAACCATGTATCTACAGCATGAGCTCCAGCAAGAAGAAAAATAACCTTTTCTAGGCTTTTTATTCACAGCCAATCACCAGGTAACTTTCCTGCAAACCACAGACAGGTCGACATTTGTGCCAGATGTGGCACAACACATCAATACCATGATGGCACAATTGGTGACACTTCCACAAATGTAAAGCTGAACAATTAAGAAAAGCTAAGTTCTAATGTATGGGTGGTTTTGCAGAAATGCACTTAAATTTATTCTGGTGACTGGGTCGTTACTCAGGACTGATTTTATTTATTGTTGACTCAGAACAGGGTTTTGAATTTGATTATTATTTGTAATGCAGACATCAAATCACCTCATTTTCTTTAACATGGGGGGAGGGCTGTTACCCTGGGAGTTGTGTTGTCAAAGGCAATAGCTCCTGATAGGGTCTCCCAAGGCAAACAGGTATGTAATTACAGACCAGCCAAGAAGGGGCTGCACCACTACACTACTGCATGGAAGCTGGGGCCTGTGGAGTGCAGACTACACGTCCTCAGTGGTAGTTGTTCTGGGGTGCTGTGATGGACAATCAGACCGATTAGCTAACCTCACCTTGGCAGCACAGTGGATCAGTGGTTAGCACTGCCAATGTTGTGGGTTCAATTTCCCTGTCTGTGAGATTCACATGTGACTCCCATGTTTGCAGGGGGTTTCCTCCTCATGTATGTTAGTTTAATTCTCCAGTTGCTCCCCTTCCTTGGCTGAGAACTAGAGCTGATCCCAGTATTCTACACAGTGGAAGCCCACATTGGTCTGCCAAAAACGGCCCCTGTCCAATGCCAAAACAACGCCATTTCTACGTCCAACAATGGTTCAGTGAAATTCTCAGTCAAATATTATTACGATGAGAAATTGCATGTAGCAAATGTAACCTCTTTGTTTATTTCAATACGAGATTTGACAAACTTTTAATATAATCTTAATAATCTATTGTATCTATTCTCCTCTCTGTATCTGGTCAGTTTGTGGTTTTACTAAGAAAAGGCTCTGTTTGATTTGCCTTTGCACAATCTTTTGCAATACTGACCTAAAGATTTCAGTTCTCACTCAATCAAGCACAGAGCTCATTTGATCTGAGCAAAGATATGAGAATATATATATTACTGAGACATTTCGGTTAATGTGAACAGCAACATCTCACTTTTTGACATGTCCAGTTACAGAGGAAATGGTCTCATAGGAGCCATCCATCAGTACAGTGCAGAGTCGATATTTCCTCTGAGATTTTGACCGTGCCTCAAGTTGCAAGCATATTTAAATGGATGATAGTAAGATGTAGCGGCCATTCAGGCTGGATGGAAGAGTGAGCTGAGGGGAATAGAGCCAAGAAGAGAAATGAGAGGGATAACAGAGAGAGAGAAGGATGAGTAACTGGGAACAAGATGAGGAGGGAGGAGATGCTGGAGGAAAGGAGAGCGAAGAGGCTACAGAAGAGTGGACGAACCACGAATAGTAGGAGAGGAGGAATGGAAGAGAAGGAGAGCTGAGAGGGAAGACGAGATAAGAGGGAATAGGAGCAAGGGGAGGGTGAAGATAAAAGAGGCAGGCAGTTGACCAGACACACATGATCAAATATACATAAGAACTGTGCAACTCCATAATGAACTTGATGCCCCTTACAGCCTGACGCAGACAGAAATGGAGAGACAGGTGGAGAAGTAACAGAGGGAGAGGAAGACGAGCACATAGATACACAAATCACAGTCACACAAATAGTGAAAGACATTAGTAGAACTGAAAACTGAATATACTAGGACCACAAGCAGCAGGGACACTGTCAACCAGCACTGTTGGGCAAGTTTCTTTCAAAATGTAATAAATGACACATTACTAGTAATCTTCATTTTAAACCAATATATTATGTTACAATATAACTCTTTGCATAGAGTAATATATTACTTATTACACAACTTACTTTAAAAAAAATTGCCCAAATAACCTCTATAGAACAATGAAATAGTCTCGATCTTTTGAAATAAAGGAATGTCCTTGGACACTGTGATGAGCAGGCAGACAGAGGATCACAGTCTGATATATTATGAGATGGGAATAAATATGAATATTTAATTGTAGGCTCAGTCATATAAAACACAACAGACCTATACCTTCTATAATATAGTCTATAATGACATGACAAGACAAAAATCTATTTTTCTGTCTTTTTATTTTAGTCCAAAGAACAAGGAATGCATGGTATGATTTAAGAATGTAAATTAAAGTGCTCTTAGGATCAGGTTTCATCATTAGGCTGGATGCCAGTGCAAGGGGCACACATCTGAAATATAACATCTGGTTGATTTTCAGAATAAAACACTCCATGTTGACGCCAGCACAAAAACCTCATAAAGGAGACAAATCCAATCCTAGGGATGACTAACCTTTTGTCTGTTTGTTGCTGTATTAATAACATATACCTATAACCTTGGTCGCGCATGATTCTGTATTTATCACGGGAAGTCCTCGGTCTCGCAACTCTAGCTGTTCGACAGTGCTGCGCGGTGCTGCACTCAAAACACAGCCAGTAGGGGTGATGGGCAACGAAGTACATACAGTACAGTAACTGTTCATTGTCATACCACAGCATACATTGAATCTGTATACCACGGCAAACTGCCCTACTGTACAGTTTGCGCTGTTTGCCAGTGAATAAATTCTACAACTACAACAACCACAAGTGTTTTGATTTTACTTTGCCACCTGCTGATTAAAGGTGGGTTAGTCCCGGAGTTACAACAGCTATTCTTATTTGAGTGACAAAGCAGTTGTGAACTGTGCTGCTTCTTTTACGTTACACAAATGACTGTAAGACCTGGAGAGACACATTAACTACACATTTTGCCCTTTTCAGTGTGGACACAAATTAGTTTCAGATCACATAGACCCGATTCGCACCTCTCATTATCACGAGAGATGCATGTTAATGCAAGTGTAAGTAGAACATACTGAGATGGGATCAGCACATATGGAGAGGTTCTGACTCACATTGTGACTAGGCGTAAGAGGAGAGAACAATTGTTCAAGCCTGTCTTGGAACAAACTTTTCTTGCTCACATCCTTCCCCGTCTCATTCTGTGTAAAACCTTTGTCTGAAGCAAATATGAGGCTTCAGCAATTACATTTAGACAAAATCAAGTGAGATTCTTCCAACTTGACATTTCTTTAGTATGAGATGTTCTATTTCTTACTTTTTTTATTGTATTGTTTATACTTTTACTATTATTATTGTTTATTACAATACCACTGTCCTTTGGATGTTGTGATGAAGAAATTTCCCCGTTTGCGGGAAAAATAAAGGAAATTCTGATTCTGATTCTCTCTCATTCACTGTCACTTCACTGCAGCTCATGGAAACACAAACAGGGAGTGTTCTTCTCAAACTACTGTAACAGTGGAAGATATCTGATGGATTGGACTACCTCAGACTCAGACAAAAGCTCTATCCCCTAGCGCATACAGTTAAAGTGCATAAGGAAGAGATCCGTTGATGGTCAGCAACACAATGATTACAGCAATAAAAAAGAACAGTTTCAAGCAAAAAGTCATTTCAAAATGAAAAGCTCACCCTTCCTCTGCTCTAGGAAGCAATCCGCCTTTTTTGGTCAGAATTTCTGCTGAGTCCGTCGAATTCATTGAGTACAGAAAAACATTTGACCGAAAAACAAAAGAAACACCGGCGCCACAAATGTAACCAAGCACCTCATGTGCGCCTAGTGATAAACAGGGCATGTAGACGTAATGTTAGTGCCCTGAGCAGAAAACAAACTTTGCACTTCCTCTCTCACAAATCAGAGACGTGCTGCCTTATGGAAACTCTGAGGGGACACTTTACTCAAAAATGACAACAATACACATGAAGGTGCAGCGGCCGGCAGCTCCTGCAAATTATGCTACAGTTTAGATTTTTCCGGCTTTATTGCTGAAACACATACTGAGCTTGCAAGAAATAGTGTCATCATCACTGGAGAAGAAAGCAGGTGTTTTGGATTAGGAGCAGCAGACTTTGAGACCGTCACGGCCCACTTCGACCATTCTGACTGTTTGGACAACCCCAAGGAAGAAGAGAGTCAGAATAAGAGCCATGCTGAACAGGTCGACTCACACAGTCAGAGTTGATGGACAGTGTTTCCCTGATGTCAAACGTTTGTATGGAGATGCCGACCACATTATCATTAACATTTTGTTGCTGCTGTTTACATTCACCTTGACACAGATTCAAAATGTGTAAAACTATACACGTTCTGCAGTTTGTTTAGAATGAAGGAGTAAAAACTTTCATTTCAGTATGCAACCCTGTGTTAAATAATGACGAATAAATGACCTTGCATCTCGTATAAAGTCAAGCTGTATGAAAAGACTACACTAACAGTCATAAGACAATGGCTCTTTCCACGGACTGATCAGAAATAACATTATTTTTGACAGGGAGCAGGGTGTGTGCATTTCAATTAATTCAAATGAACTATCATGTCATTTCAAATCGGTTTGAACATGATTTTTGGTGTCAGCCATAATGCACAGCCACTGTTCTATGGTACCTCGCGCGTTTCATCCACTGCTTGGAAGACAATCCCAAGCAAGGCTAATACAGCCCCTGCTTTCAATGACAGATGATCATTTGTTGTTAATTTTCTATCCAATGAAGTCAATAGGGACTGGTGGTTGGAGGAGGGGATTTACAGAATAACCAGGCGGACCTGTACCAAATAATCCTAAAGGTGCTCCTGCCTCAGTGGGTGCCGCTGAATGAACCGGTGAAAGGAGTTAAGAGGGCCAGATATGCATGATGCTATCTCCCCCACCAAAGACTCTCAATTGTTCCATGGCATCTGTGGTGCATACTGTATGTTGTGTTATATTTAGTTTTATATTTTATGGTGCCAATGTAATAGCTCACAGCCAAACTGCAGTGGCATTGCCAGCCTCTTTCCTCTATGTCTCCTTTTATCTATCATTGTGAGCACCTCAGTGTTTATGACAAAGAAACAGTGAACTTGCATCATTTGCTCTCACCCTCCTTCCCTGCTAACTCTGTTGGGTCATCTTGCAGCTCTCTTACTCTGTTCATGCTCTGAGGCTGGCAGATGCCTATCTCTTACTAGTTCTCCTTTTGAAAGCACTTGCAGCTTTGTCCCTCTTATCTCAGTCTATTGCCCGTCTACCTCAAGTGACTGCAAAGGTGATCACAGAAAATGTTAGCACAAGATGGTCCCCATCAGTGACCTGGGATTTGGATACCATACAAGATTTTCTGCTGACTGCATTCCCACTCCGATCCCCTAAAACAGCTTGAAAAAGACATTTCTTGTGTGCTGGCACAGCACTAACACAAAGAGAGGAGAGAGGTGTAGTGTGAGAGCACACTGAGGGTGAAAAAGCTGTAGTCAAAGTCAGGCTATCCTCACTGATGTGATGAGCCTACTGTCAAATTTCCCAGAAGGCCTGTTCACACACACTTCTTCATTTGGAAATATTTCAGTCTAATTCTAAAATGGGAAATGTGCCGTTTAAATGAAAGCAATGAAACTCAGGTGAGAATACAATGATTTGCAAATCCTTTTCAACTTAAATTCAATTGAATAGACAAAGACAATATATTTAATGTTCAAACTGATGAACTTTACTGTTTTTGTGCAGATATTCACTCATTTTGAATGTGTTGCCTGCAACATAAATAGCTGGAACAGGGGCAACAAAAGACTGGGAAAGTTGAGGAATACTTAAAAAAACACCTGTTTGGAACATTTCACAGGTGAACAGGTTAATTGGAAACAGGTGAGTGCCATGATTGGGTATAAAAGGAACATCCCCGAAAGCTTGTGCACAAGCAAGGATGGAGCAAGGTTCACCACTTTGTGAACAACTGCGTGAGCAAACAGTCTAACCATTTAAGAATGTTTCTCAATGTACAATTGCAAGAAATTTAGGGATTTCATCATCTACAGTCCATAATATCATCAAAAGATTCAGAGAATCTAGAGAAATCACTGCACATAAGCGGTATGGCAAAAAAACAACATTTAATGCCCGAGACCTTCCACCCCTCAGGCGGCATTGCATTAAAAACCAACATCATTCTGTCAAGGATATTACCACGTGGCCTCAGGAACACTTTGGAAAACCATTGTCAGTTAACAAAGTTTGTCGCTACATCTACAAGTGCAAGTTAAAACTCTACCATGCAAAGGGAAAGCCATATATCAACAACATCCCGAATCACAGCCGGCTTCTCTGGGCCAGAGCTCATCTGAAATGGACTGACAAACAGTGGAAAAGTGTGCTGTGGTCTGACAAGTCCACATTTCAAATTGTTTTTGGAAATTATGGATGCCATGTCCTCTGGGCCACCCAGATTGTTATCAGCGCAAAGTTCAAAAGCCGCCACATGTGATGGTATCGGGGTGTGTTAGTGCCCATGGCATCATGGGTAACTTACACATCTGTGAAGGCACCATAAATACTGAAAGGTACATACAGGTTTTGGAGCAACATATGCTGCCATCCGTCTTTTTCAGGGACGTCCCTGCTTATTTCAGCAAGACAATGCCAAGCCACATTCTGCACGTTTTACAAGAGCGTGGCTTCGTAGTAAAAGAGTGTGGCTACTAGACTGGCCTGCCTGCATCCCAGACCTGTCTCCCATTGAAAATGTGTGGCGCATTATGAAGTGCAAAATACGACAGTGGAGGCCCCGGACTGTTGAACAACTGAAGTTGTACATCAAGCAAGAATGGGAAAGAATTCCACCCACAACACTTCAATAATTAGTGTTCTCAGTTCCCAAACACTTATTGAGTGATGTTAAAAGGAAAGGTAATGTAACACAGTAGCCCTTTTTACACAGCGTCACCGCATTAACTCCGGAAAGATGGTTCGCCAATTCTCCGCTGTTGGTGATTCACACAGAGCGAAGCATCTCCAGCATAAAGACGAACCGCTGTGTAATTCACACTGAAAGTCATTGCTGCAACTCCTAAAGAGGCGTGACGGTACACGTCATGATGATGACGTCGGTGTGTTTTCAAGGTGTTACCCCGGTGTCCCCCCTGTCAATCTAAACACGCGGACAGTTTATAATCATATGGATGCTGTTATAATGTGTTGTGATTGAGATCCTGACCCACCAAACATTTTGGAAAGTGACAAAGTTACGTTTTTCGCTATAAATTACATAATTACATAATCACCATCAGTAAAATGTACACTTTCTGACTCACTCGCGGAACGGAGGCTGTTTTCTGGGGGAAAGTTCCCTGAATTCTCGGTCCGGAGGGCTGACGGTCGCGGTGATTTATTTTCATCACAAACACTCGGTGAGTTAAAGTTTTTTGCTGGTGACAGACGCTGTTTTTCGGGCAGAAATGTGACGAGATGAGAGTCGAAGAGTCGGTAGAACAGGCGGGAGGACAGATGCTTCACCACGTACAGCTGCGGTATTTTTTTTTCTCATATAAGTTGCCAAAGACAGTTACAGTTACAGTTACTATGTTACTTTTGTTTGGTCATGTAACGTTGCTTTATGGGACATTTCTCTTTATTTAGTTTTGAGAGACTTTGAGAGACCTGTGTAGTTATCAGACTGTCAGACCGACATGCCCCCACTCCGCACCCACGGCTTAACCGTTCACACTGGTTCGGTTCCCCAATAATGCCTTCCTGATACTACCTCCAGAGGAGGATCAGCGCCGGAGCAAAATTTCACCCCTCACTGCATCTGAAACTTTCAACTTTCAGTTTTGCATTGTGAATGGGGCTAGTGCTAAACATGCCACTGTCCCAGCTCTTTTGGAACGTGTTGCAGGCATCAAATTCAAAATTAGTGAATATTTGCAAAAAAACAATAAAGTTTATCAGTTTGAACATTGAATATCTTGTCTTTGTAGTGTATTCAATTGAATATAAGTTGAAAAGGATTTGCAAATCAATGTATTGTATCAATTGTATGTCCCAACTTCATTGGAATTGGGGTTTGTAAATAAATGATCTTGTTCCTTTTCTACATATGCAGAGTCACAGAGAGGCAGATCAAACGCTGGCTCAGCAACATCATTAACGTACGTGGCTCAACTTCATTAATTACATGTGACAACAGAAAAGTAGGGGTGAGTGAGGTGTCCTTCATCTACACCATCTCCTCACTCATTACACTGATCACTGTCCTTTACGGCAACACTAGAAAGTTTGTTTGTACTGGATGATTCTGAAAAAACTGCATCAGAACCATTTCTTTCTACTGATAAATCAGCATTATAAGGGAGGGGAAACTGTGTTATAGTTAGCATAAACCACATTTTACCCACACAAATGTGAGAGTGAGCTGCTTTTAACTGTTCAGTGTTAGAACCTCACCAACCCATCAATACAGGAAGCAGTAATGGACTATAAATCCTTAATTATATCACTTATAATCCGTAAGATTTCCATTATATCAAACCCAATTGTTGCCATTTTTGATGCAATACCCTTTTAACCTATTTCCTATCATTATCTATATACATGCAGTAGATTTCATTAGCAAGTCCCTTAACGCGCTGCAGCTATTTGACTAGTAACAAATACTTGACAAAGCCCACAAAGGATAAAGCATTCAAAAGACACTTTACTTTGCAAGGCAGTAAAATCACACTCAGTTAAACAAACTCGTCACGTCGGTTCAGGACATAAATAACAACAAATATTCCACAATACTAGAATTTCTCTCTTCCTCATAATACTGTAGAACATATCAATACTTCCATACCATGTTTGATACCGCGGGGACCCAACACAACATGAAGGGCTTACAATTTTAGATTTTTTAAAAGATAAATATAACAAGGTTGTAACATGAAACCCAATGTGTCTTTTCTTGGCTAGTACAGAAGAGCAAAGTGAACATTGCCAATAATTCACACATGAACGAAAACAATATTCTTTTTGAGGTAGTGCACATGTTCAGATTGACTACGTATTGTTTTCAGTGCAGGTCGACTCTCCTCAGCTTCTCTCTGGTACTCTAAGAGAAATATCACTTCTTCAAAAACATTTGTTAAGCCTTTAAAACAAACTCAATCATCTGATTAACCAGTGCATGTGTGTGTTTGTGTGTGTTTTTATGTGTGTGTGTGGGTGCGTGTGTGTGTGTTTTCTTCTGCTGAAACTCTGCCGTCTGAGAGTCCTCAGGCCTGACAGCTCTCGGGGAGATCAGCTTAGCTTTGAGAGTTACACATGGCTGTTAGGCCAAGAAGAGGGTGACATACTCATCAACTACAGTTCACTGAGCTGTGTGTGTGTGTGTGTTTGTGTGTGTGTGTGTGTGTGTGTGTGTGTGTGTGTGAACTTGCTGTTGGAGACAAAAGAGAGCGATAGAGTGCAGCTGGTACTGGTGTATCTATACTGTGGAAAATTATTGAATTCTTATTAAATAATAAAACTGTTTTCAAGATTCAGAATTGATATGCATTGAAAAATCGATATTTTTGACAGCACTACCATATATATCACAACATAATTTGAACGATCATCACAGTGCACATAGGATATACAGGACACCCTGTATACTGTATGTACTGTTGTCTTCTGCATTGCTTCACATTGGAAAGGGGTCTGGCTGCAGACCTCCAGTGTGGGGTCGCTTCTGGTGCAGCCTCCAGTCTCAGGCCGGCTCCAGCCTCAGGACCAGAAAAAACAAAGTTTTTAGCGCCTCCCCAGGACTCAGGTATGTTTAGCTTTTTGTTACCATCGTGACAACAGTGACTGATTTTATTTATCCAAAAAAGTTCTGAATGCACAGGTCTTGCATATGTTTGCCGTTTTAATACATCGTTATCAACCTGTGTAAATCTAAAGCACACAAACTACTGAATGTTACAAATGTGGATGTGCTGTTTGTTATTTTAAAGTGAGTTACGTCAACGGTGGCTAGCGTTAGCTCCTAAAATTTTATGGTAGCATTGGCCTGCGGATAACGTAAGCTGACTGTTTATAACTGTGTTCAGCTTTGTTCAACTGTTTTAGTTAAGAGTTTAGCACAGGCATAGGTCTTCAGATGTTGTTGAACCCTAACCCGTCCAAATGAAGATATAATTAAGATTTAAACTGTTGCTATCGTTCAGGCTGCTCGGTTTACTGAAATAAGAAGTTTTCACCCAGCGTGTAAATGCCGGATACGATAATATACGATATAAGATAACGTTAATCTTATTCAAAATGAAATGTATGTACTATGAGCTTAACATCAGTTTTTCTGTGATATGTAGATGCATCACTCAATTATTCAGGCATACAGTGGAACGCTGCACAACTTGTAAGTTGTTCCACTGCCCCCTCTGCCCTAGCTATAAGTCCACCCTGCCTGCCAAGCTCCAGCAGCACCTTGATGTACACATCAAAAACGCCATCACAGTCAAAGGTATGTATCTTTGTGTGTCTGTGTGTGTTCTTGTGTCTTGTCAGTCATTGGCTGGCTGGTTAATTTAAACCTTTTTTTTTTTACTTGCTCTTAGGCAAAAGAATCTGCAAATGCAATTTGATCTGCTGGAGTGGAGGACATTTTTAGGACAGACACGGAGGGACACCTGAAGGCTTGCCAAGGTGCCACAACATCCTCAGCTGCTGCTCAATGTGAGCCAGACCCTCGTCCATCAGACACATCTGCTACACCCTCTCCCCTGCTTCCACCACCCACCATTCCACA